>JARVJO010030644.1:0-11822 GCA_031762555.1 Cynodonichthys magdalenae | reverse complement strand
AGAAGGGAGTTGCAATAGTCCAGGCGTGATGTCACAAGACAGTGAACAAGGATGGCAGTGGAATGGGAAGTAAGGGAGGGGCGAAGGCGGTTGATGTTACGTAGATGAAAATAAGCTGAGCGGTAATGTTATTAATATGGGACTGGAAAGAAAGGGTGTTATGATGTGAAAGGAGGCCCCTGATGCAGAAATTGAAGAGTTACCTAATGTTTACTGTCTAATCTGCTATTAAGATGGGGTAACGCGTTTTTCCGAGCCGTTTTTAAAGGCACCTTGAGACAACGCGGGTGTACACCTGTGGATCACTGAGGGGTGCAGAGCTGCACCGTGTGGGTCAGACACAGCTGTGGACAGGCTGTCTGTGAGTTCTGGAGGATCACAGAATGGCAGATGTTTTGTTGGGTCAGGCTTTTGTTCTTTTACCCCATGAAATGCTGCTGGGTACTGACGCAGCCGCCTTTGTGGCAGCTGGTGGATGAAACTAATGTTGCGAGCGGCCCCTCCCAAACTGAAAAACAGAGAGGAAGAAAAAGGCGAGCTGGAAAAATTAGCAAACATGTTAAAAAGTAAGGTGGACAAAGCTGAGGGTAGTGCAAGATGAAGCCAAATGTGCTAAAGTAACATATTTTCTGTGATGAAAGAGCCGAGGTCAGTGTGACAAACCAGCCCAGTGATGACAGGGACCAGGACACAGACCCAGCAGAGATAGATCCAGGTTAGCAGCTCTGACTACACATGATGATCCTTCATCCCAGACTTGGTTTATGACTTAAAATGACTTAATATTTGCCTGATTTTTATGAAAAGCTTCTTATTTAATAATCTTTTAGAAACATATTTGTATTTTTATTTATAGTTTACATGATGTCATGTCAGTTATGGTTATATATGACCATCAGTAAATGTAATTGATTATCATAATTACAACTGTTTATTAGGTAAAATTATTACTATTCTTACTTTAAACATGTAGTTGAGTGTCAGCACTGCTTGGCACAATGTCACGTGTTACAAATAAAACTTATTCAAGAGTAGAAAAAAAAGTAAAATGGAACTCTAAACTTGTTTAATAATTTATCACATTATTTTCCTGATCTCAGCCACAGCAGTGAGTTAAAACCAGGATGATTCACATGTGGACTAGTTGATGAACTTTATGAACTCTAATTTATGTAGGTAAAAATATGTTTAGCAACTTGTTAAAATACTCCTGAATGCAGGACACAGCCTCTACTTCCATCAAAATTTCCTGGGGGAGAACCCCCAGACCCCCCACCAGTGTGCCCTTCACATATACAATGCTTTGATGGCCATGACTTGCAGCAAAGAGGAGTACTGTAGAGCACTTCTGTAAAAGAACTAAAGTCTGTCTTCTGGTGCTGTACTGTGTGTGTTTTCAACTACTAAATAGAGGTGTGATTGAATGAGAGAAGATGATAAAAAAACTTTAGACCTCTGAAAAATCTGTCCCCCTCACTTCTGAGATGGTGATTATGCCCTTGCCCAGACCACTTACATCAACAGAGACCAGAAAAATGTACCCATTTTTCAATTCCCCAGCATTCTTAATCCCCTATTTACACCTGTCTCACCTACCATAGTTACCATCCTAAATAACCAGTGTTTTTTTATTTGTTTTTTTGTTTCAATCTTTTGTTCTGTGCCCTCAACCTCCCCCACCACCATGAAAAAACACTGTCCCCACTTTGTTCCCCCAGGTAGATTTGGTCTTGAACTGCCACAAAGTAAAAACAACTATTTATATTTAAGCAGGGAGCATGACACTTAATTGTAATCCATTATCTCAGAGAAGCATTTTATTTGCTTTTCCTTCACAGAATTTGCAAAGCCACGTTGAGGCACATCAGGCACTTTGATGAGAATGGAGCAAGCTCAAGGTTCAGAAAAAATGGGGTCACAAGGGGTCAGCAATACTGATCATAATGTTATCAATCTGTCAGCCACATCTAGGTCAGTGTTTAAGTCTACTAAACTAAGAATATAAAGATTTAAGACGTGGTCCAGAAACATAATGAAAAAGCTGAAAAAAATGCTTCCTTTTTAACTATTGGAACACCTTCTTTAACAATATAGACTGTGCCACTGAATCAAAAACTGCTTTTCTTTTTTAGACTCCATCATACTAAAGAACACTTTTGGAGATACCTGAATAACAAACCCTATCTCACAAAGAGCAATAAGGAATGTATAAATAAGAAAAATATATACTTTAATTGGGAGTTAGAGAAGCGAAAAAAGTCAATCAACAAATGAGACTAGCTAAGCATTTCTCTGTCTAACTATCAGGGTAATGACAAACATGGAGGGAAACCTCAGTTTGTATTAATAAAAATATAAAAGCAAATGAATTAACAACTTTCTCATGTGCTTAAATTTGATAACAATGTTGTGCTTTCTTAGAAAACATGACAGATGATGTGAATGACAGTATTTTAATTGACCCATCATATATTCAAACTTTTTAAATTCATGTACAAAAGCAACAGGGCCAGAAAATATGTCCCCATTTTTTAAAGGGGCAACATCATGTAAAATCAACTATTTTAGCTTCATATCATATTATAATGTTATCCCCTCATCAAAAACATACCCAAAATATTGCTTTGACTCATTCATGCATGTTTGTGAAATCCTGTAATGTCCTGTGGAAGCTATTGAAGACAACAAATATGGCTGGTTGGCCCTAGAACTGCCTTTTAGGTACAACTCCTCTGGGCTTTGTCTCCAAGCCCAGCATTCGCATCACAAAGCATGCCTCCCCCACGACTCCTGCAGGCTATAGGTGGCAACAACTAGCAAATAACTGGTGAAACCATGAGTCTGCTGAGCTCCTAATACTTCTCAGTCCAGTCCTTTTCAGATTAAAAATGCCTTTGAGGAAATGTATTTTCGGATGCCAAGGAGACTACCCTCTTTTAAGCTTCCCAAGGATGACACCGTTGGACTTCAATTTTGGAAGTAACCCTCCGACAAAAAAAAATCTTATATTTGTGTGAACCACTTTAAGGATGATAGCTTTCTGAACAAAAGGGAATTTAACAGTGGACTAATACCAAGAGTATCACTAAAAGACGATGCAATTCCAGCACAATACGCTAACACCATTGTCGTCTGCCGAGATAGGCTGGAAAAACAATTCACATTGTTTTGTTTGGTTGTTTGGTCTACGGTGGCCAACAAGTGCAAATGGTGCAAACAAAAAACGATGCAAAATAAAAAGGCTGCATTCATAAAAATGACTGTAAGTTAGAAAATGTTGCAAACTTCAAACCATAAACACAAACAAGAAATGCAAGAATACGATGCAGCAAAGAAAAGAAAAAGATGTATTCTCTAAAACCCGACTGCATGTTGGAAAAACGATGCAAGTTCAGAAACACATGACGGAAGTGCTCCGACCAGGCCAGTAGAGGGTCTCAAGTCGACCACCATCAAACCCACAGACAATTGTAAGTTAAAATCTTTTACTTTTAATAGTAGTTCATAATATTTATTTTATGTTTAGTACATGTAGTACTTTTCAGTATTTGTATAAGAGGACACATTTAAACACTTTCTGTGCTGAAAATAGAGCTTTGTTGATGTTAGCATGGTGTTAGCGTTAGCATGATGATACGAGAGGATAATAAAAAACAGCCTCATGTTTTGTGTTCAGTTGAAGTTTATTCAGAACTGCTTAAGAAGAACAAAATCTAATTTGTCTTTACTGTGAGTTTAAAAAGCATTCCGTGCTTATATTTTGCTTTGTTTTTAAGACCTTGTTGGCTACATTTTTAAAGCTTTATCAGAACTACACAAACATTGACTTTCATTAGAATCACCATGAATCAAAAATAGTCTTGTTAACCTGTTGATTTTCTGTGGTTCAGATATGTTCAGTTACAATGTGATGCAGCGAGCAGCATTCAGCCAAGGACAGAGGACAGGACAGAGACACGTCTCTAAATCCACACCCACATCTGACACCTGGAAACCCAGGCAGGTGGATGAGGAGGTAATGGAGTTCCTGACCGTCTGATGAAGTGAGCCAGCAGCAGGATGAGGAGACACTGGAACAAAGTCTGTTCATCAGGGTTTTAAAGCCTTCATATCAGCTGAAATTATGTTTTTTGCACATTTTCAGTTTTAAAATGTCCTGTTTAGAGCTGAGGAAGTCATACACCAGGTCTTGACATATTTTTTAAACTTTTCAACTTGTTTTTTTAATCTGTTTTTACTAAAGTTTACCAGAAGTTTTCATTTTTGATATTATGTGATGGTTTTACTTTAATAAATACATTTTTGAATATTAAAAATTTTTGTTTTTACCTAACTATGAGCTGTGAGTGGTAGATGAAACAATGACAATAAAACAGTAAATTGTTAAACTGTTGTTTAATGAAACATCAGTATTATCACAAATAACTTAAAACTCTAACACATAATGTAATGTATACTATTACTACAACATGACAGATATTTTGCTCATTTTTATCTAAATAAATTTTTACTATCAATTTTTCTTTCATTGGTCAGTAAAATGAAACTGATACTTTCATCGATTCATTTTCATCTCCCTGCTCTGGGGTCTGATTTATAAAGCTTGCGTAGCACTAAACGAGCCCAGAAACTTGCGCACGCCACTTTTCACGCAAAGGTTGTGATTTATAAAATCCAAATATGGCGTGAAAATGTGTGGTCCCTCCCCCAGTTCTGACTCATGCTATGCTCATTTTGGAGACAGGAAGCTGGTGACACAGATGGTGAAGAGAGGAATTATAGCCACACTGCATCATGATCACTGTCAGATATTTAATTTCACTTCATAACAAGACAAGAGACATTTCAACAGCATGACAACAAAAGGATCGGTTCACAGTTTGGGTACCGGCGTACGATGCACCCACCCTGTGGTGGCTGCGTTATAGTCAAAAGATTTCCTTTTTAAAATCCATATTTGTTTCAATCTGTTTCAATTACGGACAATTTGTTCACGTGAGCAGTTGTCAGCACCTGTCATCCTTAAGACGCAGGACGGAGCGTGTCTGAACCGACCAATCGCTTTAGTTAACATTGATCAGCTGACTTATTTAAATACACCTTAACATTCATGAGATACTTTGCATTGACTGTTTATGGTTGAGAGTGGGTGTGTAGAGGGCAGAACCTGAGGAGGGACCTTGTGCAACATGTACAGAGCCCTGAGACAACGTATGTTGTGACTTGGCGCTATATAAATAAACTGAATTGAATTGTGCGCAAAGTCTGCCGACCAGCTGTGATCTATAGAGGGAAATTGCTTGAAAGTGTGTGTGAGCACAGTTTTATAAATCTGAATTTTTTTTTGGCGTACACCATTTTCGCCTTTTGGCCATACGTTCACTTTTAGTATGGTTTCCACGCAATCCTTTATAAATGAGGCCCCTGGTCCGTCCTGGTGTTTCTGAATATTTCTGACACCTTAATGCACAAATTTATCAGGAAGCTCCAGCATCAGTCCTGATGTTCTGAAGACGACTCCACCTGTTCTTCAAACATCTGAAGGTTTGTTCTCCACCTGGCTCCAGTCTTCAGGATGATTTCCTGTCTTGGCCACAAAGTAGTGTAAACAGTATCCTAATTTAAAGAGAAGTTGCCTAAAATATATATAAATAATATGCAACATTTTACATTCACACAGTGTCTATTAATTATTGTGCTGCTGACCCTGAGGCAAGGCAGCTTTATGTAAAACATTTCAGCAACAAGACAAATCAGTGCTTTACACAAACAAAACATTTGACAAAGTGCAAAAGAACAGTAAGAATATAGAAAAATAAACTGACAGATGCTCAAAGAATGACTATAACAGAAAAACAGGATTCTTATTAAGAGATGGAATAAAAGAAAAATGTAATGAAACCAGAGAAGAGTTAAAGTAAGAATTAAACAAATAACATAAAATATTTAATCATAAATCCACTATCTATTTTATTGTTGTGCTACATGACAAGAATGACAAATTGAACTAAAGTCATTTTTATATTAAAAACAATAACTGAACCTTCTGCACCATCCTTCTTATATATATATATATATATATATATATATATATATGTTCTTGGAGATAATTTGACTCAGGCCTCCTTACCTTGATATATATATTACTAATTAATGTAATAAAAATATATGTCAGCCTCTAAATGCACTTTCCTTCAGCTGATGGTTGTGTTTACAGTTTGTCTGATCCCATATGAGGTGGTGGTCGTGTCCCCCTAGTGGTCTGGTGCACTTCCGTTAGGTGTTTCTGAACTTGCATCATTTTTCCAACACGCACCTGTCAGCCACCACTATAGTTATCTATGGTTAGCATTTGTAACTTGTATTACGATCATTACGTGTGTGTATGTGAGGATGACTGGGAGATATCTTACCAAGCTGAAACGTTGCCTCTGTACTCGCTCCGATTCTTCAGAAAATGTACGTTCAACGTGCAATCATTCAAGTAAAGTTAATTGTATCCTAAGTTGCCATTTTCCAAAACCAATATTGTATAATGTTGCTAATTTTTTTATTATTACAACAAAATACAATATTCCTAAGACTGGTTGTAAATGGCAAGAAGCCTTGTGATGACGTGCCAAAATGGGCGTGACGGAATCGGAAGTTATCGGTATTTTTGACTTATATATACAAACACAGCACTTTCATAACAATTGAAGATGATATAGTTACTTTATTATGGTACAGAATTGAACTATATGTCTGAAAAACACATAATGTTGGCCCTATTAAAGACTTCTAAAAAAAAGACTCCAGCTTGGCACCAGTTGTTTTAAAATAAAATCCACCATCCAAAAAATGCATCTACCAATTATTACTCTTACCTCAAATGTTTTAAAGCACTACAGCAACTCATGATAAATTCACTTTGTACATCCATAATACCAAAAATGCATCTCACCCTAAAGAACCTTGAAGTTCAAGAGTTTGACTGCTGTTCATTGACTTGATTTTTGTTAACTGAAATCAGCCACAAACTACAGAAAATTGTGAACTCCATTCCCAAGGAGTATGTCAGCTCACTGTAAGCACAGAGCCAAATCAGCATGTTGTAAAATATATATAAAGTTAATACACTGTATATACATACATATATTGTGATTGATAAACATTGGTAAATGTTAGACTGTACTTATATAGTGCCTTTCTATCCAACCAGGATACTCAAAGCACACAATCTGTGCCCTCATTTACACATTCACACAACAATCTATTAGACCTCACTACAAAGCTAACATACAAATCAATCCATAGAGACTAATCAATGCTTTATAAATCACATTCATACACTGATGGGACACACATGTGAGGCAGTGGGGGTTCAGTGTCTTGCCCAGGGACACTTCAACATGTGACAGAATAACAGGGAATCAAACCAATGATGAAGGGGAGATGTCCTGCTGAGCAGAGCCTCACAATGTTTGTCAGAAACCAACCGAACAAAAGGCTAAAATCTTTGCACAGTTTTTACTAAACAAACCATGTAAGTTGAGTCTAGCTGTTGGAGGCAGATAATGTTAGCTAAATGATGACGAGTTACATAACATTATATAATGTTTAGCTAGTTAACAAGATTAGTTGTTACCTATGTTACATCCCTTGCTAGTTAGTCAATGCTATAGACAAACCTAATCATCTTTCCTTTCTGTGCAGACATTGGGCTGGCTTTCTTTAAAATAAATCTTTAGTGCCACGGTACAAAGAGCAACGTGAGAGAGGAGACATTAGACAAGATCCAGCAGCAGTAATCATATTGCAGACTTTTCTCAGGTAAGGAGAAATTATAACTATTATTCTTGCAGTAGAACAGTCTTTGTCACGTGACCGTGTTTTAAACAGAGACTGACATATTGGCTTACATATTGACGTTTTTTTTATTTATTTATGTGTAATTTTTAACTGTGAAGTTATTCTTCCAGTAAAAAGACGTGTAAATACACAAACCAACGCATTTTGAGTCTGATATGAAACTGGTCACGCAAACTCACGTAAAGCCGACGTCAGGTGAAGGGTAGACCGTCTCATTTCCCAGCAGATTTGAGCAGCCTACCAAGCCCAGCTGGGCTATGTGCTCATGAGGACCCAGACCATACTGACGAGCGCCCCTTTTTTCACCTAATTTTGCACAACATCGGTAAATGGCAGCCATTACAAACAAATGTGTGTTTGTTGTTGTTCCAGTAGTGGCCCGTTCGCACACTAATGTCATTAGTTCATTTTCATTACTAAGCTGCAGCACTGCTGTTTTTTTTTTGTTTTTGTTTCCACATCATGTCAGCAGTTAGCCTGCCTGTGTCTGTTACTAGCTCGTTTGGATGTGCAGAGTGTCAGAGGTAAGCTTGCTTCAACCCCTTTTTACAAGTGTCACATTTCCAGATTCCGGTATTTTGTGAATTTTGTGAGAATATATTGACAAAAAATTGATCAGAGTATAGTACTACCCTCCCCCAACTTTGTGGATGATTTTATGGATTTTATTTTTCAAATTATACTTGCATAAATACAGTAATTAGGAAAGAAATACATGAAATACTGAAACTGTGCTCAAATATAAGCAGACCCAAACTACTGCCATAGTTATTCACCAGAAACCGTTTTTCCTTAAGAAATTACTTCCAAAAACACTTGACAACAGAAAATGGTTATTTATCCCTTACATTATTTATATTTCCCCCCACTTTCTTTTTACTGATCATTTGTTCGCTGCATGTGTACAAATTGCATAGCTGCTGTCCATCTGATTTTCCTCCTCAACTCTGACAAGAATAGCCTAATCAAGACAATCTGTCACTTATCTTCTTTTTCCTTTTGTGAAAGATTTAGACAGAGGAGTAGAAAGAACAATTTTCATCAGAATGAACAGCGCTGAACAATGCTAACATGTGGCAGATGGAGCCAGTGAATGGATCTGAGAGGAACCTACCAACTTCTTGAGTGGTCTAGCAATTGAAAGGCGCCATTTCCCTGCCAAATTGGATCATTATGATTATCCTTCCAAATCCTAAAACAGAAAGACAAAAACACACACACACACACACAAAGAATTAGAAATAAGATTTGATTAGGCATCATACAAACAATATTCCTACATTTGTTGTGAGAATGTTTTCAAAGACTATTCATGTATAATCCAACATCCAGCATTATTGTCATTTAATAAAAAAAGTCAAAATCAAAAAGTATATATTTTTCCTGCCATAAGACCCTGTCACACTATTACATTTTTAACAACGTATGCTTTCATGTAAAAAATTGACATAAACTTGAAGATGGAATAAAAAAAAAAACTGCAAGCTTCATTTGGATGTGTACATACCATATTTGTAAAAAGTTTAAAAAGACACTTGTGTAGAACTTATGTGCAAGATGTTCACTCATGTTCTCTTAATCTCTGTATTTTATATCTGTGCGTTTAAAATTCCTTCAGCCAAGGCCCGACCGGGCCAGAGGACCCAAACCCCACCAGGCAATCACCAGGCCGAGCCGGCTCACACCCAAGCACCCAGCCCCAGACATCGAGAGCCTCCAGCACACCGGCAGGGAAAGGCATAACCCACCAGAGGGCAGTGTGGCAGGAGGGCGAGGCCAACTACCAGCAGTGGGTCCCAGATGAACCAGAAGAGGGGGCAGTCCAAGTCCCAGCCTGACAAATATCCAAGCATACACAGACACAATCACACAATCCCACCCTCATCCTCACATCCAGTCATTCAAAGACACACAAGATGGACGCCATATTCCACTCACACTCCCCATATACACTCTATACCCCCCAGGTCCAGGACATGCACCCGCCCCCTACAGAGGTGCAACCTGGGCTCTCAGAACACCTGAGCAGTGCCACAGATTGATCAACTCCATGCCACTCTGCCCTGCTGCATTTGGAGATTCTTTTTCAGGATGGCCTGTTAGTGAGCAGAATACATGTTTTCATAATTTTTTATCAAGGTCTTGAAGTAGCAAAGCAGCTCCAGACCATCACACTACCACCATTATGTTTGACTGATAGTATAACCAAGTTTCTGAAATACAGTATGTTTTATGTCAGATGTAACGGGACACACACCTTCCAAATATAGTTCCACAAATAGTCCACAGAATATTTCCCAGAAATCTTGTTTTCTGCTAAATGTGAGGGCCTTTGTATCATTTTGTTCTGCAGGGGTTTTGGCCTTGGAACTCTTCCTGGACATCTTATCTTACCAACAAAATTTAAAGTTTCATGATTTAACAATGAGGGCAATTACTTTTTCTTATGGGGTCAGGTTTGTTTGGGTAGCTTTTTGTGGTCAATAAAGGTCATCATTTAAAAATTGCATTTTGTATTTATTCACGTTATCTTTGTCTAATACTAGCATTTGTTTTCATCAGAAACACCAAAGTGTGACAAATAACAGAAGACGTGTAAGAAGGTATATATATTTGGTTTCTTTCTAACCTGCTTTCTTTACAGGATGAAAAGCTTTTACATCAGCAGAATTGATTGAAAGTGGTCATTCGTTTATCCAGATTATTTACTGCACTTTTATTTCATCATAAGTTCAACTCTCAAAATATCTGACATGTATTTTAAGGATTAAAATCCTCAGTGAAGTACTTGCCTACAATAAACAATCATGGTCAGAGTACAGTTCAAAACCAGGAATTACTTGGTTTATCTATGCTCACTCTCCTTTCTTGCTCATTCATCTTCCTTTTTATAGACATATAACAGTGTAACCAAGTCCTTTTAAATTTTATGTTAATCTTTTATGACTAATTTATTTAAATATCCCAAAGGGAGAGACAACAGAGCAAAGAACTGTTCTTTAAAGTCAGATTTTCAAAGAGCTTGGTGTTATTCAAAAGCATTCCTTACACATTCAAACAAGACATGCATGCACGCACACACACACAAAAACACACACACACACACACACACAATGTGAACATATACAAACAACTCCCTCACGCTATCACAAACACTGCATCAGCAAAGTTAAAAAATATAAATAAATGATGTCACTCAGTAATGAAATAATGTGACGTTGTGGGAAAAATAGACACGTTGCCATGACAGCCTCAAGTACGGTGTACAATTTAGGACATCCTCAATTCTCAGAAAAAAACTCTGTCATTTGTCAGTCGTCAGTGTCAGTTCTCAGGAAAACAGTCCTTTTTGAGGTTTCAGCTTAAAGTGCTTCAGAAATAATTCTTATGCAAGCGTCTCTGTCAGTATTAAAATTTTTTTTTCATAATTTATTTTGGCGCCTTCAGGGCACCAGCAGAATTGTTTTACACACATCAATGCATCACATCAATATGTGACTATCGCAGAACGTTATTGACATCATCAAAGTGCCGACTACCACAAACTAGTTTAGGCGGGCCGGCTAACAACAGCACAGTATGGTGTGTATATATAAAAAATATATGTAAAAAAAATACTGACAAGAGATGCTTTCAAAGGAGTTCCTTCAGAAGCACTTTAAGCTGAGACCTCAAAGATAACTGTTTGTTGGTCCTCAGTTTTCAGTTTCATATTTCAGAAACCAGAGTTTTTTCTGACAACTGAGGATGTCCTAAAATGTACACCGTACTAAAGGATCACATAAAGTCAGCTGCCACCAGCACAATACCTGCACTCCTGTTACACAAACTGAGGTGAGGTAATGTGGGCTATTCTGGATTTACTTTTTTTCAGCAAAGATTTATTTCTAAGAGTGTATGTATGTATGTATGTATGTATGTATGTATGTATGTATGTATGTATGTATGTATGTATGTATGTACAGTATGTA
>JARVJO010030643.1:0-11826 GCA_031762555.1 Cynodonichthys magdalenae | reverse complement strand
GGTCTCTCTGCTTAGGCTGCTGCCCCCGCGACCCGACCCCGGATAAGCGGAAGAAAACGGACGGACGGACGGATATCATATTTATTGAATAATTTAACTACAGCATTATAAAAAAATTAATTATGCAAATAAGAGATTATCAGTTATCTTCTACTACACACAGTTTGTTTATGAAAAAAGTCACAATAGTACAACAATAGCAAAAAAGCAACAATGTACGACAAAGGCACAACAAAGAGGAAAGGTTTTGACTAATTACTTCAAAAGGTGTAGTGATTCTGCTCTACTTACTTTATTTTCCACTTCGGTAACAAATAGTCAGTAGTGCAAATAAAAAGTGTAAACAAAACTGTCGATGTCATCACGCTAGTGTTGATCCGATATTAATGGTCACCTTGGTATCAATACTATTGATATTTAGGTCGATACCACCACCCCTATGACAAAGTGCCCGAGCTAATATATGACAATATATGGCAATAACGCCACATATATATTAATAAAAAATACATAACACATATATTGTGCAGAACAATAAAAACTAATACAAAATAATACATCTATTGTCACACATTATAGCTTTTAAGCCTTGATGTTTTCTGTTTTAGTTTGAACAGTCCCCAAAATGCATTGCGTTAACAAAATGGTGACATGCTTAAATGAAAAATGTAATAAACATAGACAATTTTTTAAGTAATTACATGTTTTCATGTGTCACAAACAACTTTTAGTAGAAAGAAGTAATAACATATTAAGGTAAGTAGTCTGAGATCTCTTTAAACAAACTGTGAGGTCACCAGTTCACAAACTGTTTTTGACACTTCTCATTGGTTAAACGTCCAAAAATTTAAAGACTGATGTGAAGGGCGACCAGTTTATTAATGCAAAAATACGAAAATGATAAAAAAAATGGAGATGTGAGTTTTTTGTCTAACTGCAACAATATTTAGGAAAAATCAGGAATTGTTTTGTCGAATCCCAGTAGAGGAAAGCAGCCGCTCCTGAATTAACAGTTCAGCACTCGATAAATAAGACCCTGCTACCGGATAAAATACCCTCGTACACTGAGTGAAAAAGATCAAATATTAAGCTGAAAAGAAGTATCAAGCTCATAAATCACAGTGCTGAGATGCTCACTGGTACTCCAGTCCTTTATTACACTCTTAAACGCACAATTTTAAACCAATCAAATAAAATTGTTTCAGATACCAGTGGTCTTTCTTCCTTTTTTTCTTCAGGACCATGAGAATCATTTCACCTATCACAATGACATTTTTCTTCACTGCTTTCATTTTTATGCCTTTTTTTTCCCCACTCCTGCCTGCCTCAGACATCCCACTGGTAATTGTCGTATTTCCTTTTTTTTTGCCTTTTCATGCTTTTATCATCCCAGTCCTTTTTCTGCCGCTGCGTTCTCCTCTCCCTCGTGCTCATTAGCTCCCTTCAGTCGCTGCTCCGAGTCTCGTCTCTGCAGCTCCACGCAGGGCCCCAGAGAGCCTTCCTCATTATTCCACAACATGTTAGTCACTTACATAAACATGCAGCTAAAAATAGCCACGCTTTTTTCCTTGTCAGCCAAGTTACACACTACGAGTCAAAAATATTTTCCACTCGTCTGCGAGGACGCACCAGCCTCGCTCACATCTTCCTCGTTTGTTAGAATAATTATATTTTGTGTTTCTATTGAGGAGTTGGAGTGAGTTTAATAAAAACCTGCAAGGTGGGGTGCGTCTTGTGTATCCATTTTTTTTGCCCCATGGATGGTCCTTCGTATTATTCGTAATGAGAAACAAACTCAGTCTCCTCCTGCAGTCCAATTAAACACTTTTAACCTCACACTGATTCTGTGACAAATGGGAGAGCATTTGGTGATGCATAATGACACACCTTAAAGGAAAATGGCAAAGTAGGGTGAACAAATCCTCGTCACACTGATTAATTCTCACAAGTGTCTCATTAATTTCACATATGATTCAAAACTGTGGCTCTATTAAAATGCATACACTCTGTCGTATTTGCTCTGAACAGTGTGAAGGTCCACATTTTCCTCCTTGAACAACTTTATCATTAAAAAAAATTTATCTGGCATCACGGTGCCAACGGTATCTTTTTCTTCACCTTCATTCTGCTGAAGCTTAGCTAGACGTCCACAGCTGCCGAGACGAACAATTTTTCTGTCTAATTTGCGACGTACACCGTTTCTGGCCTTTTCAGCTTTTACTTAAAAACCCTCCGTAAATGGGTTGTAAAATCTGCTGACAGACTCAAGAAGCAGCGAGGCACCAGCATGTGGCCCTCAGGATCCACAGTGATTAACGGTGTCTGAGTGCATTGTGGTATTTTCAGGATTAACCTGCAGTTCAGTTCATTTCTTTTACCTGAAACAGAACGACGAGCAGCTTACAGTCAGTGCACAATAAAAAAACTACAGATGATGTTATTATAAAGGTTGGATCTTACATGGATGTGAGTGTGAGACTACCAATGACTTTTGCGAGGGGGGTCTTTGTGTCTTTCAATTTCCTCGTGAGAGATGTAAGCTGTGTCCAAATTAAGGGGCTGCATCCTTCAAAGGACACGGCCTACCCGGTCTAGGTGGGCCAGGTCCTCGGTCAACCGCGAAGACCAGAAAACAGTGGCTGTCAGTTTGGACGGTCTAGTCTTCTGCTTTATTCTTACTCCAGCGTATGTCCTATCGCCTAGCAACCGTGGTGATGCCAAACAGAAGCAAAAATAGTATTAAAAGTATAAAACGTATTAATAGTATTATACACAGGAGTAAATTTTAACTGACTTTTTTAATGTACAACCACAATAAGTTTCAGTATTTCCTTGTATATTACTAAAATATACCCCCTCCCTCTCGTTGTAAGTCCTGCAGAGCGAGGCATATTTACCATAAGTCAGAGGATGTAAAAAAGACTTGGACTTTAGTTGCGTGTTCTAATAAACTCATATTAACAATTTACCAACCGGTTTCTGCTCTGGTCAGGGATTGTTTTTTTTTTCAGTGACACATGGAACCGGACACTTCCGCTGCTCGTCCTCCGCAGCTCTGCAGCAAAACACACCCACAAAAGTGTGTCTCCATAAATAATGTTTCACCACCAGAGGGCACACCGCAAAGGCTAAAAAACCCTGAAGTCTGTCAGAAATTAGTGGTAGCTCATAACATGATGATTAGTTTTTTAAGCTTAAAAAGTAATGACTGTGTTGTACTCGATCGTATTATACATGATGGTAGTTTAAAATAACAAGTCCAATTCCACCTAATGTGACCAATGTAGACACAGTTTTGCAAGCTGTTCATACAATAATAAGCTAATTTGTTTTCAGAAACTCTTAAGACTTTGCTGGTCAATTGTTTGCAAAATATTCCTTCCTTTTTTGCAATTTTGAGTCTCCAACTCTCCAAGCCCAGTGAGAGACCAACTTAAAGAAAACTTTTCACTGACCCTCCCATCTGACCCATTAGGCATAATAATTAACTGTTCCATTATTTATTTTATTACAAATGACAAATCTAAAAGTATAATGAGAGTTTTCTTGTAATTGGCTGCTAAAGTTGACGGTTTATTAGAAATGCAGGATATAAGCTTTCTGGGAAGATATTCCCTCGGTGTGTCAGAGCTGGTTTAACAGATGAAGCATTATTTAATCAATCATCCTTCTAAACATTTTGTTCATTCTAAACACAGGGAGGAAAAAAAAAACAGTTTTATTCGTCTCTCGCCCTCATCACCCTGTGGATCTTCACGTGTATTTTTTTTCCCCCATCATTCATCTGCACCCGCATCGCTCATCGTACACCTCATGAATTTATTAGCTTTTGTTTGAGCAACATGTCACTGGTGAAGCCAAACACAAAGCCTCTGAAGTTAACGTGATTAGTGAGAATAAAACGTTCAGGATCAAAGTGAGTTCTCTCTCTTGCTCCTGACAAACAGCAGAGCTCCTGCGTGCATGGCTGAGCTGCCCTACATTAACCAAACAGGCAGTAGTAACTAAAATCCCTCCAACATACTGTAGATACATGTAACCTACTCTAGAGTTCATGCAACTCTGAACACAGAGCAAATAACAGTATAAATATTTAAGTTTGCCCCGAAGGTTTCTATTATTTAAGGTGCGTCGTCCAGTAGAGAGAATTTTTCTTCCGTGAAACAAAAACATGGAAAAAAAAGGTTAAAGAAGCCAAAAAGTACAATATAAACAAAATAGGGAACAAAAGATTAAAGA
Organism: Cynodonichthys magdalenae; assembly: GCA_031762555.1. Classification (NCBI taxonomy): domain Eukaryota; kingdom Metazoa; phylum Chordata; class Actinopteri; order Cyprinodontiformes; family Rivulidae; genus Cynodonichthys; species Cynodonichthys magdalenae. Next base: position 7,587 of record JARVJO010030643.1, on the reverse strand, counting down.
AAGCACAACAAAATACAACAAATGTTAAAAAGCACATTTTAAAAATGGTTTTAGTATTTTCTAAATGTTTCTGTTTTCAGGAATGTTTTTATTTTTTTCAGTCTGCATTTCAGAAATGCACATTTTAAAGTGACAGTTCAGATCTTTTACTCCAAACTGAGGTCAATCAAAAAGCTATCTACAGCAGGTAAAATATTGACTGTTTGTTTAATTTTTACAGAACTCCGTTCAAAATATCTGAGCTATCTTGTTTTAAAAAAATCTTAGGGTAAATTAGCTCAAAATCTTTCAGGTTGAATATTTAGTTTCTGCTTGTGTGTCACTATAAACAGTAAGTTCATACGTTTCTATAGATCAACATAATCCATCACACTTTATTTATCTGATCAGTTCAGATGAGGAACTTTTCCTTATAGTGACGTGTTTTTGTGTCTAATTCCACAAATGACCCAAATGCCTCTCCTGTAATAACAGCACTTTATCAGGATGACTAAGAATGGCAGTCACAGTGAAATGTATGGGAAGCACTCGAGGCACCACCATAAAGGAGTGCTGCTGCTAATGCTGCTTTGTTGCTCCACTATAGTTAAAGGCAATCCAGACCACCACACTGTGTTCCTGCCGTCCGTGAGAAGGTGTTGTAGTGTGTGATATCCATTATTCACTGACCTCGTGTGCGCGCAGGAGCTGGGCGAAAGCGGTTCTTGAGTGGCTGCGTGTTTATGAGGCAGAGTCAGTGGTGGAGATAAAGAGCTTCAGATCGAGGTTTGGGAGCAAAAGGTTGTTTGAGCAGAAGTTTTCAGATCAGGCGTGTGTAGGTTGTGGTTCTTCAAAAGGCCTAATTAGTATGCCAGAGTGGCTCGTTAATGCCTCATTGGGCTTCACTTTTACAATTCAGCTGCATGTCAGTGAACATATTCGGCAGGTTTTCTTCGGCGTCTCGTTGCTGCGAAGAGGAGCCTCGGTTCCCCCCGGGGCCCTTTCAATCCAGACCTCCCTTTTAGCAGCGAGTAAACAGTCCGACAAGGACTGGAGGGGGGTTAGTACAGAGGAGGTGGGTTACATATCCTTTCATAGCCACATTAACATTCAATCCACTTGCCTGTGGTCCTTCAATTATTCATCCATACACATTACATAACTTTGTGTAAGCCAGTGGAGTTTTTTTCTCTCTCACTCTGAGATATAAATAGACATAGATGTATATTTCTGTGCCTTAAAGACACGATGCACTCAGAGAGATTTATTGCTATTTGGGCCGTATAATATCATTTATAATTAATTAGGTCATTATGAAAGACGAGTACAGAGGATAGAGGTTGTGACCTCTACAACTAAATCAATATAAATGTGGATTTATTTAGCATCATTATTGTGTCTTTGTTCCTAAATCATGTTAGTCTCAGAGAGAGTTCAAACTTTATGAGACAGAAGATGTTTTTACAGATGTTTAAACTAAAAGGACTTGTATATTAGTATTTATTTCCTCATAAATATCTTTTGGTAGAAGTTACATTTTTGTTTTTTAGTTGTGATTTCTGACTAGATTATGTGTTTTCTGAAAGATGATTAGTTTTTGTTGTTTCTGTTGAGGGGTATTTTGCAAAAAGTTTGTATTTTTTCTTTTCTACTGTAGTTTTTTCTTTGGAGTTTGTCGAACATTATATTTTGTTTTGTTGCTTTGTTATTCTGATTTATTCTTTTCTATTGAATTATTGTTTCTGTTTTTGTTGAGTTTTGTAAATCGTCACACTATTTGTTTTTAAGATGTTTTGATTTAATGTAGTTTTGGAACTTTTACATTTTAGTTTCCCTGTTTTTGTAATTTGTTTCACAGTGACATTCAGACGATTTTTAAAACAATATTCTGTCAAATAGCCGTTAATATCTGTTAAGTCTTTCTCCAAGCTAGGCTAATGACTATCTGAACAATGGCCAAATTTATATTATATATATATATATATATATATATTATACAGTATTTTTTTAGCTTTTAAAACAACTTTTTCTCCAAATTGTCATACTGGTGTAGCTCAAATTAAACCTCTGTACTTTTCAATGTTTGTTTAGTTTGTTGTTGTTGTTTTGGTCTGACCAAATGCTGCCTGATCAGTAAATTTGGTCAAACCAAAGGTTTATTCATGTCCAAGGGTGTGTTTGCTGCAGGTCTTAATGCTCCTTTTCAATATTTAAGCTCAGATTCAACTATTGTGTAAGCTCATCCACATCCTAATTTACAGGCAACTGTCATCAGATGACAGCAGTGCTATAAAACTGGTGATTTCTGTCCGACCTGCCAAGGAACACCCCCTCAAAAAAATTAAAAATTAAAAAAAGAATTGCACGTCCGGACCAGGAGTGACTGAAAGTACAGACAAACTCAAGTATTGATCCCATCATGCTATTATTGACATGATCCAACCTGTTAGTTTCAGCATCATGTGTTCATGTTTCAGTTCAGACATTCAGGTCATGACAAACCTAGAAAGCTTCAAATCATAGGTTTGGAAAAGCTCTCATCACCCTGACAAAACTTTAAGTTCACTGGTTGGAGTCCTAACTGGGCACAACCTGCTCAACCGCCACAAAAAGGTGGCTGGACTGACAATGGTCTGTGTGATGCATGTGGCATTGAATTAGAGACCTCTTTGCTCTACTTAGACCACTGCCTGGCTCTGAGCAGTCAAAGGAAAAAAAATCTTGAGACCCCTGGATCCTGAGAAGCTCAGGACACTGAGTGTTTCTAACCTTGTGTTGTTCATTTGAGGGATGTAAAAGTTTGATTAAAGATCTGTGTCTTTTTGGGGAGAGCAATGGGTCCACTTACGAAGTCCCCACTAATATGGATTCTTTATCCATCCCCACTCACCACACCATACTGCAGTGATGTAAACAATGAAATGTGACAGGATCATTCAGACTGCAGTTGCTTTAAAAAGCAACAGATTTGTATCCAATTTTAAAACACATATAATAAAGATCCGTGTTGGATTTGAAAAAAAAACCAACTGATTTGTCAGTTCAGACTGTCGTAGAAAAATCCGATTTGGGTCACTTTAGCCTGCAGTGCAAACGTAGCCATGACAAACTAAACAAGTGGTGTTATGCAAAAGTAGCTATAGAGTTACTACACTCTCTGTGCTCTATGGCTGATGTCTCAGCTCAACTATTGATAACTATTTGGCAGAACATCACTTAAAAAATCACCAGACTATTTAGTTGTTGTTTTTCTTTCTGAAAAGTTATTTTATCTTCAGTTTTATTATTTGCTGTTCTTTTATGTTTTGTCTAGTTTGAGTTTTCACTGTTTTTTTTTTAGAACAGTATTGATTTCTTTATTTTACAAAACATTTTATTGTTTGATATCACTGGGTTATCTTTATGAAATGTTTCCCCTTGTTTTGGATATTTTTATTCAAGCTGTTGTTTTGATGTTTTTTGGTTTTGTTGCCTCATTATCACCTGTAGGATGCCTTTTAATACATACAAACAAAACATCCAAAACAGATGTTGTTTCATAGGTACAAGTCAAAAAATGCTCATATCATAAAATACCATTTATTGTAAAAAAATAAATTAAAAACACATAAATTGATTATGCAGCGCTGTGCTCGTCTGACACAGTGCTCCTCCTGTGACAAAAGCTTTTCAGGCCTGACTAATCAACAGAGTCCTCAGGGACTCCGGTAAAGACGTCCCCGAAGCTGTGGCTCCCTGCAGCCACGGCACTCATCCGCACATCACAGGGGGAATGTCGAGATGCATTCAGCTACGCACTAAGAGCCAGGCTGGGTCGACAGCATTAGGTCAGAGAAAACAGTCACGATGAGAAGGGGGGTGGAGGGAGCTTCATACATCTAGAGGTCAGTGACGAACGGGAGAAATATCAGAGAACAAATCCATCTTTCTTCAACGAGACTACTGAGGGAGAGTACCCGTGGTACTCTTCACATGCATTAGAGCGAACAGCAGCACTCTAGCCAGCAGGTATACATGCTGGTACACATTCTCATCTCGTGGATCCAGATAGATGGATGGCGGACTGGGAGATGAGCTATTAGGAGCATTAACTCGGGACTCTCATGCTCTGCCTCAGAACAGGTGGCACACAAGCAGCAGCTTCCACATCCAGAGGCAATCTCTGAAATAAATCAGGATTCAAAAACACGCGGCAGACTCCATTTGGTGGAGTTTAGAGTTTTAATGGCCCTTTAAAAAGCTTTTGATGACTTAGTGTAGCCGGTGTTGCCCTGAATGATAAGTTAGTTGTTGCGGTTGAGCTCTGAGATATGAGAACTAAATTGCAGCGAGTGTTGGGAGAATATAAAGGGAGGCAAAATGATGAACTGTTAAAGATAAGTTAGGTGCTAAACCCATCTTTTGACTATACAGTGCTATTCTTTGCAGTTTATCTTCAGCACTTTTCTATACCAGCAGTGTGGGTAAAAAGCCATGAAATGGTGCTTTAAAAAGATCAACATTAAGAATGTTTTTATGGTTTTATTTTCCTTTTGGGTTTCAGTGAAAGGAGCATACACAGAGGGCTGCATCTAATGGTTGTTGCTTGTTGCAAAAATAAACCTCAGTATTCAATGCTAATTTAGACAAACTTATAGTTCAAACAAGCAGGAAGTAAGTAAATGTAACAATGTTTTTACTAAGAGGTTAAACAGTTCAGATTTTTTCAAGTAGAATTCTGTGAAAATGTTGTGAACATACAGTATCTTACCTGTTGTAGATAGCTTTTTGAATCTGAAGATTTCAAATTTTAGTCAGACCAGAATGATGTAGCTTGTCTGAGGAAAGATTGAGATTGAAGTGGATTGCTTTAATTTTAAAATTCCAATGCCCCAAATTTTGTGTTAGTTCATGCTAACTCTTTTTAATGCTGTCAGTTTTTCATTACACAGTTATGGCAGAAGCACTAATGCTACTTACTGTTGCCTTTTATTTGTGCTTGCAAATAACAACTTTGTACCAGAATATACTAAATTAAAAATTGCCTTGTAATGCAAACCTGATGGAGATGTAATTGTTTATAAACTAGCATTCACATGAATAGCTATGAAAGTTTAAGGAAGTTTTAAGGAGAAAGTGATCTACGTTGCATAGCTGTTAGCTTGCTGTGGAAAATGATGAAGCTTTTATTAACTCTCTACCGTTTTACCTTTTTAGGTTTAGTTCAGTTTTACTGTTTCCTCAATGTTTTCTTTGCTGCATGCATGTTGTAATAATTGTAGGCAAGACTGAGAAGGCCAGAGGGCCGAAAGATTACACAAAGACCCTCGAGCTAAAGGTGGATCAGTTCTTGTTCTACCAGAAGCTCTAGGAAGATAACTCTTAAGGCAAGATGTCAAAGGGCAGCTATTGATAAAGTACCACTATTTAAATAATTTAGTTGTTTTGGTAAAAGTACTGAGAAACTTTAACTTAAATTTTTTTACCATGTGATGCTTGTAGGATTGTATATAAGATTAGAGAAACAACCTGTGAACACCATCCTCTGTACTTTCAGTTTGATCCCCCTCGCAAGAAAAATAGAGCTCTTAAATAAAGTAACCCAAATCCTTGCATTTTTTTATTATAATAAAAACCTTTGAGTCTAATCAGAATTAAACTATTGCTGTTTTGAAATGTTCGCTTGTTCACTCACAGCACTGTGATCAATATGAAGTAGTCTAAATAGGGGAATGCACAATAAAAATACATTTTTTCCTACGAAGTATTTTTGAACTAAACAACTAATTTCAGAGTTAACAAAATAATAAAAACTATCCAAAGAGCTTAACAGTAAAAAACATGGCTTTTCTTTGCTTTCCTGTGCATATTTAACTTGTTCCATATTAAAAGTCAAGTTTCAGCACACATCTCCAAAACATTTCTCAAGCACCGCAGGCAGAGAGACACTTTAAAAAATCCTTATAATTAAAGGTATTTAAGTCTGAAAATCATAATAATGAGCTGCAGATGTTAGCATTAGCCTGCTGTGTCAGCTTACTGAACCACAAGTGAAGTTTGTATTGTAAGGCAATTTCTAAAAAAAAAAATGGCAGCTAAATTTTTAAAAACCACTTTAAAATGGCAAAAAATAAGTGCATGATCCAAACTGAGGTTGTTCAAAGAGCTATCTACAGCCGGTAAAATACTTATTGTTTAAGACCTTACCATAGAACTCCACCTTGATTGATCTGAACCAGTGCTTCAAGAAGTTTAGCAGCAGGACCGCCTATTAAAGTCTTTTAAGTGGATGATGAGTTACGTAACAGTGTGCAGTGATTTTATGACTTTTAAACTATTATAGATCTTAGCAGGCGGCTCTGAAACTTAGCAGACAAGGTGACACACATCCCTCCGTGGTCTTAGCATGTTTGTTTGAGTGTGACATGTTTGCAGAAGGGCGAGGAGTCTGAATGTTTGAAGGAAAAAAAAAATTTAAAAAGGATGCTGGGAAGTGGGATGGGCTCTCTTTGTCGCGTCTCTCTCCAGCCTAGAAGTGGAGTGTCTTCCCCCTCCCATTCTCGCCCCCCCTCTCTTCGAGCTGCTGGCCCTCGGTCAGGTAACCAAACAGGATAGTATTACAGGACGGTGAAACCAAAAAAAAGGCCCCGCCTGCCTCCATATGTCCGTTCACGTGAATGTGTGTGTCTGCGAGGCTCTCACCCGTACCTGTCATATATCCTCAACCTTATCTTCTATGTTCTACGTGTGTGTTTTTTGCCTGTTTGTTGCACCCCCCAATACCCAATTACACCCTTTCCCCATCGGCCCACTTCCAACAGCCTCTTGTCACACATGCCCCAAACCTCCCATATGTACGGTCTGTGTTTCAAGAGTCGTTGCTATGCCAACAGCCCACTTTCCTGTGCCTTTAGCTGTGGGAGAATCTGATCCGAGGCCACTCTGCCTCCCACTGGATACTGTAGACCACTGCAGGCTTCACAGACTCACATCAACCATATCAGCTCCCCCAAGGTGAGGAGAGGAAAAAAAAGAAAGAAAAAAAAGAGAAAACATTGGCACTAAAAACAATCAGTTGTAGCTCTACCATCTGTCACAAATAATTAGAGAAATTAAATAAATTGGAATCAGTCCTCACTTTTAATTTGTGTGTAGTGGAGAAGGAAACATATTTCCTCTGTTGGAGCTGCAGCTCTAGATGCTCTAACCCAACATGCTGGAGGAGAGCAGAGGACCACCTTTGGTGCTTGTGGAGAGGCCGTCCCCCCTGGTTGTACCTGAGAATGACCTGAAGTCCTATGAATGAAGAATGAGGGAGAATAAATAATTGAAGGCGTTCAGTCTCCCGTTGATTCTTTAGAGGTGGTTTAAGGAGGGCAGTGCATTGCTTTACTTCAATATCCTGACAAATACCTCTGAGCTTCAGATTACATCTTCATTTCTTAGCCCCTGCCTAGTGTTGTAGTGTAGACCACCTAACTCGAGACCAAGTCAAGATCAACACCAGAAAAAAAGCACATGAAACTAGTGCCCTAAAACATATAGTAGGGCCTACACACACACACACACACACACAGTCTGGTACAGCTATCTTTATGGGGACCTTGCATTGACTTCTATTATTTTTTA
>JARVJO010030642.1:0-11827 GCA_031762555.1 Cynodonichthys magdalenae | reverse complement strand
AAATTTGTTAATTGTCTGAAATAAAAAAGTCATTCATTCATTCATTCATTCATTCATTCATTCATTCATTCATTCATACTTCAAGTTGCACATCTTGTTCCTCCTGTTGAGTTACAAAAACTTGCGTAACTTCTGTCTGCTCTCCCGCTGCTATCCCCCAGTGACAGCTGTCGTGTACATTGCCCCCAGTCAGAACTCTGTGATGTGGACCTTGCGGCTCACAGTGTGTGATTGGTCAGAACTTCGTGGGCGTGTTTGTTCACGAGAAGCAACACAGCTCCGAGGAGCAGGACCAGAGCAGCTCTTCCTCATGTTATTTTGTTGAAAAGGATTTTTTCTCTAAAGTCGGTGGGTTAATTTGGAAGATGAACAGCTTTGATGAGCAGCTGGTTTGATCCTATTGAACATGAGCATGCAGCTGATGTTCACATCTTTTTTTCCATCATCACTGTTAACAAGAAAAACAAAAATTTTCCTCCCCGGACTCTTTACTGAACACAATACTGTTCGTTGAGTGCAAAACATCAGCCATCACTATTGTTGTTTAAATACTATCTACAAGTCAGGAAAAAGATGACTGAAATGACGCAATCACAACCTGCTGTCTCGTGTCAGATGGAACGACATACCAAGCTTAATACAGAGACGCAACACTCTTTTGTCATCATTGGGCATATTTTCTTCTTCCTGACAATAAAACCGAAAACTTGAGTAACTCAGGGCCCCCTGCAGTTTGAAGATGCCATCATACACCTGCTTCAACAAACCCACTGTCATCTGGACAATGCATTTAACAGTTAAAAAAGTGGAATTTGAATGGTATGTCCTCTTTAATGTACACTGAAAACATTTTTCTGGTGGTGGTCTGGACTCCTTTTATCTGCTGAACACAATTCAGGCCTCAATATAAGCCCATCAACTGATGAAACCCAACTGAAGCAATCTGATATTTCAGGGTAATATAAAAGTCTGCTTAATAATCCATCTAATTAATGTTAATTAAACAGCCATCCTTTGAAATGTTGTAATGTCGATTTGTTTGCTTTATATTTAGACCAAAATATTCAATGAACTGTTTATAAAAATCCTTCTAATTATAAATGTTCAATTTAAATTTCAGTAACAAGTGTATTACAGGACATTGTATGGGTTTTCTTCAGTTTAATGTTTATTCTGGTTATTTTAGAGTTGATTGGACCCACTGTGGTCACTATAACCTACAGTGTTCAGATCATTTCTAGCTTAAAATCTTTTACATAAGTTTTGACACAGAATTAGATAATTAAGCTTATTAGGAGATAACTAAAAATGTGACTCAATTGGCTCTGAACAGTGTTAACTTATTAATATAGTTCAGATGTCTGAATGTAGTATTTTGTATTAGCAGACCTGCTGCCACATTAAAATGACAGCCCACTGTGGGTAAAAGACATTTGTTCTTATTCATTTTCTCAAAATAAAATCAGCTTTGAAATCTGAAATACTCACCCGCTCTAAAGTGATTTCTTCAAACTCATAATCCATTTCTGTCACACTGACCTGAGAAAACAAACATTTATTGAACATTTTTGGGTTTAGAGGGGGTTTTCAGCTGCAGGAATTAGAGTTAATAAAGTAAACTTTGATTTAACGATGTGAATTTTATTATTTTTTTTCAATAAGAAAATAAAACAGCTGTGACTGTGTGAGATTCCTCTACTTGTTCATCAAATGTTAAATAATTGTATTTGGTAAATTAACTGCTGTACGGAAGCCGAGAGCGGACGTTTTCTACTATAATTATTTTGGCATGGTTTTCTCATGATAACGACATATGATGTTCTCATGAGAAAACCATGGTAAAAATGGTTTCTGTATTACAGTGCATTACACAAATACACTATATATACAAATACACTAATAACACTCCTCGTTATTTTGTGATAACAATATAATATGTCGTTATCACAAAATAACGAGGAGTGTTATTTAAAACATATTTAAAGTTATTTAAAAAAATAACGAGGAGCATTTTCTCGAGATAACAAGTTAATTTCCAGATGGTTTTCCTCTTGTGTATCATTCAGTAACCATAAAAACAGCCTGGTCCCCTCAGCTGTTCATCTATGGAGTTTGTGTCAATTTTGTGTCATTAAACTGACTGAAATTGCGATTTGTTTGTCTTGTACAGATAACTTTCATATCAGCCCTCGTCATCTAAGGAGACGGCTGGCCTGACTGGAGATCAGCAGGGGCCTCATGTATCAACAGTGCGTACGCACAAAAAGCTTGCGTACGTCGTTTTCCACGCAAAACTCCGGATGTATCAAAACTGAAATGAAGGTGGAAATGTGCGCAGGCTGGTGTACTTATGTTTCTGTGGTTCTGGTTCCACTGGAGACACTTAGAGGTGATTCTGGGAAACTGTTAATGATGTGGAAATGATTATTGTTCACATCAGACACACATGATTAACAATGATTACATCCACATTTACGCAGTTAGATAAAGGAAGCGCAAAGTTGTGCCAAAAGTACCTTTAACAGGAACAGATTCAGCCTTACTGGAGGATATAATAAATAGTGTAACACACAGTGTGTATTTATACACAGAGAGGATTTTATGATCCACAATGATGACTGCATCAGCCGTTTGCAGCTTGGCACTGCGGCGCTCTGGGAGAACACAGCGAGGAGCCGTGCGCTGTGCGTGCACGTGCAGCAGCAGCGCTCGTACTGGTTCCACAGAGGATTTCCAGAGGGAGCTGACAGACCGATCGGGACTGTGCCAGTCCAGTCCACCCTGAGCTGAGTCATGCCCAGTAACAGCCTCATATCGTCATGATTCTAAAATTTAACTCTCCAACATCACGTCAATAAAACTCTCCACTGAAGCGCAGACACTCGTTTCTTCATATTGACTATTAAATAAACAAAGATCTATGTTCTACCAAACATCTGAGTTTCTCTGTGTTTACAGTAATTATGTTATTAAATGTCCTGATGCATCTCAGTAATCCAGGTAGAAAAATCAAAAAGAAAAAATAAGTAGGTCCTCTGGACAGATTCTTCTTTAATGAAATGTTTCGTCTCTCCTCCAAGAGACTTCTTCAGTCTGAGGAGCCTCAGGTGAACTCAGCCTTATAAGCTCCGCCTCCACATGGTGGACAAACAGGTTGGTCACATGCAAAAGAGGACCATCAGCCAAACGATATGTCATTAGTGCCTTGATGTTCATATTTTATTAAACTAGTGTGCAAAGTTAATATTTCCAGCGTGGATGGCTGTGCCGGGTGCACCACAACAGCTTGACGCGCAGACACACACAGAGACATAAAATCACTCGTTCTTTACGCTTGACAAGCATATTTTACTCCTATGTTTACTCAGGAATGTTTTTCTCTCACGTTACATTTAATTCATTGTTTTTCTGAATCTATAAATCATTTCTGATCGTGCAGGGATTACGCAAACATGTCCATCTCACATGCAGGAAGTAATTTGCATCTGTTTAACATGTAAATGAAGGGGTGTCAGGGGGGGTGTTTCACGTGTGCTCAATTCCACGTCGATTGTGATGTACATAGGAAATGGTCGTAGATTCGGCCATACACACGGTTTGATACATCTGAATTTTTTTGTGCGTACACGCTTTCTGGATTTGTAAGAAATCCACGCAAGTCTTTGTACATGAGGCCTCTGGTGTTTACACAGTGATCTTGATGATATAATAAACTGAATCAGTCACCAGCTGAGGGGATCGCGCCATCTCCATGGTTACTGAATGATACACAAGCAAAACCATAACTCGTTATCTCGAGAAAACGCTTCTCGTTATTTCGTGATAACGACATAACGATCATTATCACAAGAAAACCATGGAAAGTAATTATAAGCTGAAGAAGGCCACCTCTGCTTCCGTACTGTTGGTATTACAAGCTAAACATAAACGTACATTTTTTTATCCTGTTGACCCAAACCCATCCCCGACTTCTGTCTGATCCCCACCTGATCCCGTCCCCCCAAGGCCAGAAACTTGGGGTAAACATAGGTATCCATTAAGCCCCTCTGTCCATCAACTACCCTAAACATCCCAATTTCAAAGCTTATTCTCAACATAAAACCAAGCTGTTGCTCACTGATCACTGATCATCAACTCATTTTTTAACCACCCATAACCCCTTCCCCGTGTGGCTGGGTCATCTTGGAACCCAGACAGAATGGACTCAAATCCATCCATCCATTATCTTCTGCTTTATCCAAAGTCGGGTCGCGGGGGCAGCAGCTTGAGCAGGGAATCCCCGACCTCTCTTTCCCCAGCCACCTCTTCCAGCTCTTCTGGGTGGACTCTAAGGCATTCCCAGGCCAGCCGAGAGACATAGTCTCTCCAGCGTGTCCTGGGTCTTTCTCTGGGCCTCCTCCCAGTTGGACATGCCTGAAGCACCTCCCTAGGGAGGCGTCCAGGAGGCATCCTTACCAGATGCCCAAACCACCTCAACTGGCTCCTCTTGATGTGGAGGAGCAGCGGCTCTACTCTGAGCCTCTCCCGGACAACTGAACTTCTTACCCTATCTCTAAGGGAGAGTCCAGCTATGGTCACTACCCAAAGTTCATGACCCATAGGTGAGGGTAGGAACGTAGACTGATTGGTAAACAGAGAGCTTTGCCTTACAGCTCCCTCTTCACCACAACAGACCGGTACAGAGTCCGCAAAACTGTGGAAGCCACACCGATCCGTCTATCAATCTCGCGCTCCATTCTTCCCTCACTCATGAACAAGACCCCAAGATACTTAAACTCCTCCACTTGAGGTAGAACTTCATCCCCAACCCGGAGAGAGCAATCCACCATTTTCCGACTGAGGACCATGGACTCAGATTTGGAGGTGCTGATCCTCATCCCAGTCGCTTCACACTCGGCTGTGAACCGCTCCAGTGAGAGCTGAAGATCCTGGCGCGATGACGCCAACAGAACCACATCATCTGCAAACAGCAGAGATGAAATCCTGAGGGCACCAAACCAGACTCCTTCCGCCCCCTGGCTGCACCGAGAAATTCTGTCCATGTAAGTTATGAACAGAATCGGTGACAACCGGCAGCCCTGGCGTAGTCCAACTCCCACTCTGAAGGGGTCCGACTTACTACCGGCAATGCAAACCGAACTCTTGCACCGCTTGTATAGAGACTGAATGGCCAGTAACAACGGACCAACAATCCCACACTCGTGAAGCACCCCCCACAGTGTATCTCAAGGAACACTGTCAGATGCCTTCTCCAAGTCCACAAATGTAGACTGGATTAGCAAACTCCCATGACCCCTCGGGGACCCTAGTGAGGGTAAAGAGTTGGTCCAGTGTTCCACAGCCAGGCCAGAACCCGCATTGTTCTTCCAGAATCTGAGGTTCGACTATCGATCGAACTCTCTTCTCCAGTACCCCTGAAAAGACCTTACCAGGGAGGCTAAGAAGAGTGATGCCCCTATAATTTGAGCACACCCTCCGATCCCCCTTTTTAAAGAGAGGAACCACCACCCTAGTCTGCCAATCCAGTGACATTGCCCCTGATGTCCACGTGATGTTGCAAAGGCGTGTTAAACAGGACAGCCCCACAACATCCAGAGGCTTGAGGAAATCAGGGCAGATCTCATCCACCCCTGTAGCCCTGCCGCCGTGCAGCTCAGCGACCTCAGCTCCAGTTATGGACAGATCAGCCCCAAAGTCCCTAGACTCCACTTCCATAGAAGACGTGCTGGTGGGATTGAGAATGTCCAAGAAGTATTCCTTCCACCTCCCGACAACATCACTGGTTGAGGTCAACAGCAGCAACCTACCTTCACTGAACACAGTGTTAGTGAAGTGCTGCTTCCCCCGCCTCAGCCGCCGGATGGTTTACCAGAATCTCCTCGGAGCCGATTGAAAGTCGTTGTCCAAGGCCTCACCGAACTCCTCCCACATCCAAGCTTTTGCCTCAGCAAAGGCCAGGGCTGCGGCCAGCTTGGCCTGTCGATACTCCTCAGCTGCCTCTGGAGTCCTACTAGCCATCAAGGCCAGATAGGACTCCTTCTTCAGCTTGACGGCCTCCCTTACCCAGAGTGTCCACCACCAAGTTCGAGGATGGCCACCGCGAGAAGCACCGACAACCTCGCGGCCACAGCTCAAGGCAGCTGCTTCAACAATTGAGGCGTGGAACATGGCCCATTTTGACTCAATGTCCCCCGCCTCGGCTGGGATGTCGTTGAAGTTCTCCCGGTGGTGTGAGTTGAAGATCTGTCTGACAGATTCCTCTGCCAAGCATTCCCAGCAAACCCTCACTACACGCTTGGGTCTACCAGGTCTGTCCGGCATCTTCCCCTGCCATCTGATCCAACTCACTACCAGGTGGTGATCAGTTGACAGCTCAGCTCCTCTCTTCACCCAAGTGTCCAAAACACATGGCTGCAGATCAGATGACACGACTACAAAGTCAATCATCGATCTGCGACCTAGGGTGTCCTAGTGCCATGTGCACTTATTGACACCCTTATGTTCGAACATGGTGTTTGTGATGGACAAACTGTGACTAGCACAGAAGTCCAACAACAAAACACCGCTTGGGTTCAGATCGGAGAGGCCGTTCCTCCCAATCATGCCTCTCCAGATCACACTGTCGTTACCCACGTGGGCATTGAAGTCCCCCAGCAGAATAAAGAAATCCCCAGCTACAGCACCTTCCAGCACCCCCGCTAAGGACTCCAAGAAGGCTGGGTACTCCGAACAATCATTTGGTGCGTAAGCACAAATGACCATCAGAGCCCATCCCCCCACCCAAAGGCGTAGGGATGCTACCCTCTTATCTACTGAGGTAAACTCCAACACACAGGCACCAAGTTGGGGGGCCAAAAGTAGACCCACACCAGCTTGGCACCTCTCCCCATGGGCAACTCCAGAGTAGAATAAAGTCCAGCCCCTCTCGAGGAGATCGGTTCCAGAGCCCAGGCTGTGCATTGAGGTAAGCCCAACTATGTCTAGCAGGTACCTCTTGACCTCACTCACAAGCTCAGGCTCCTTCCCCACCAGAGAGGTGACATTCCATGTCCCAAAAGCCAGTTTTGGTAGGCTAGTGTCAGAGCGCCAAGGTCCCTGCCTTTGGCTACTGCCCATTGAATCATGCACCCGACTCGTATGGCCCCTCCTGCAGGTGGTGGGCAAACCCATGTAGCTCATTCGGGCTGAGCCCGGCCAAGTCCCATGGGTAGAGACCTGGCCACCAGGCGCTCACCGATGAGTCCCTACCCCAGGCCTGGCTCCAGGGTGGGGCCCTGGTAACTCACGTCCAGGCAAGGGACACCGAGTTCCTTGATTTATTTGGTCCATAAGAGTTTGTCGAATCATTCTTTGTCTGGCCTGTCACCTAGGACCAATCTGCCATGGGAGACCCTACCAGGGACAATTAAAATTGCCCCTGACAGCATAGCTCCTAGGATCATTCAGGTGCACAAACTCCTCCACCACGATAAGGTGATGATTCAACAGAAGGGCTCAAATCCAAAGTACAAAAAACAAACAAATCCAAACATAAATCCCAAATGAGATGATTACCATACCTTTATCACATTAAAAAAAAAAAAAAAAAACCTCACCAATGGAGTTGAGTCCAAAGCTTCTGTGTTGATAATAACAGGAGCTGGGCTCGCCTAAAAGAGGACAGAAGAAATGTCTATAGATTCTGTTGGATGAAAACACAATGGTACATGCTAACTGGCATTATGGATACCACTATTTTCATGAAGTCCTCAGACAGTTTAACTAACAAGAAAATAACATCAGGAAACAAAGTTCTTTGGTCGCTTTGAAATTTTGCTTTGTTTATTTTCTTTCTCATCATTGAAAGCAAACAGAACATATCTTAAACCAAAACCTTATATCTTCCACTGTATAGAGTCCAACTAATACTGGCAGTGAGAAAAAGGTTGCGCTGCACTCCTGCTACAATGATACTGCCTCTCCTGCTGAATGTTGGATTATTAACTAAGAAGATGTACCTCCTTATCAAATAATCCTCCTGAGAGTTACAGTTCATGTTTCTGACTTACAGCATCTTGCTGATAAGTAAGCTCCATTTTCTGAACATCTTCCTCCTGACTGTACATTCTTTGGCCCCTCAAACTAAAAAGATGGATTAGGGTCTGTTTTTAAATCCAGTTGTAGCAATCAGCTGATTCTCTTTCATTTCTACTCCAGTTTTGAACTACATCTGCTGGATTTTTTTTTGTCTTAATATTTGCATTGTGGACTACAATCTACCAAATTACAATATTAATTTTGTTCAGAATTTTAGTAATTTGATGTCTTTCAACTGGTAAAGATTTGAATTTGTGATAAAACAAACCACTGAATAAAGACCTCTTCTGGTATTTCTACCCTTTTAACCTCACACAGTCCACGACTTCCACAACTACTACTACTGTAGTAATACTACACACATACTACAGTATGTGTGTTTGACTGGCTGACTGTTAGGCAAAATAATTCATGAACCACAGGATGAATTTTATCCTGTATTTACTTTCATTTCACTTTAAAGCGTCCTGAATGGTTTCTACAGTAACATATAACACCAGGACGTCAAAAGGGTTGTCTAGACCCTCCTCTTTTGATTGACACCTCATTTGACCAAAACGAGTTAATCTATTGGCTCTCCAGAGCCCAAAATGTGTGACAAAATAAGAAGGGTTTCTCTGCAGACTCAAAGCAGGCATTTCTCAAGCATAAACATTGATTGGCTAGTTGTATTTGCTTTGTCTTTTGAAAAGGTTGATTCTTCCCTTTCGTTTTTCTTTCACTTTTGACTTTAACTACTTTCACATTAATTTTAGAAGGCAAAACTGCTTTTGTTTTTATAATGAAATCGCCATGTATCATTAAAAACAAACATTTAGTTCTCCCTATTTCTAAATGTCTCAAATAAAAAAAAAGAAAAGAAAACACTACCGACTGATGGTCTTATTTTGAAATGTAACCTGGTGCTCTTTGTTAAGAGAAGCGGAAATAATGAATGAAGATGTCGGGTCTGACACTGTCAACATCTTCATATATACATATAATACCAGCAGCTAACATAATCTGCTGGCTGTTCTTATTCTTAAGTCTTTCACTTACCTCGGTAATAACAGCAAGTTCAGTAAAATGGTAAAATGGTAAATGGCCTGAACTTATATAGCGCTTTACAAGTCCCTCCGGACCCCCAAAGCGCTTTACACTACAGTCATTCACCCATTCACACAAACATTCACACACTGATGACGGTAAACTAAATGTAAAGAAAATAAATATGAAAGTTCGATGCTAGGGCAGAAAGGTAAGCTAATAAGAAACGCCTAAGCAACGATCATCCAATCATTTGGTGTGGTTGAGTAACGCCAATCTTTGCTCATCCAATCAGGTGTGTCCCTTGAAAACCACCTTCCTTTGGAAACGCCTACTTGTCTGCAAAGATATCTAGGCTGTGTCCAAAATGAGAGGCCGGGTCCTCTGAAGGCCAAATTCATCGACTGCTTACGTCACAGCGTCGCGACAGAGGCTGTCCAAATCCGAAGACTCTTTTGATGTGGCCAACAATTGAACGACTGGTCTGATGGATCTTTCCCGGCCCACCATATCCCATAATGCATTGCGGGCTGATCTGAGATTTTTTTTTGCTTGTAATGGCAGATGAAGTGAGGGAAAGGATTACGTTTTAAATAAAAAATCTGGTTTCAAGCAGTTGTGTTGTTAATACTTTTATCATTTGTATAGACATGTTTTTAAATATTATTTTTGTCAGAAAAAAAATGATCTGGTGTACAGAAATAAACATGTACCTACGGTGGGTCTAATAATTCTTCAAATATTGCCTTTAAGTTAATTTTATTGTTTTGTGACTTTAATAACTCTAATACATTGATATTTTTCTTATTTCGATCTAATTTTGCATCTGTTTAGTGTCATCAAGTTTGCTAGGCGACCAGACGTAAGGGCGAGAGTAAAGCTGAAGGCTAGACTGTCCAAATTCACAGCAAATTTCTTCATGTCTTCACAGTCTACCAAGGACCTGGACCACCTTGAACGGGTAGACCTGTCAAGGTGGGCCGGCTGTGTCTACAGGACACAGCCCTACTTGGACAAAGCTCCTCATGACCCGCCCACAGAACATATGCTAGATTGACTGTAGAATCAGCCAATCAGCTCTGAGCTTCATTCTCACCCCACAGCCGTATAGTATATAGTATACCTTTTATTTGGTATACAGTTTTGTGTGGACAGAGAAAGGAAAATTTGTGATGTGTTTTTCATTTCTCCCTCTAGTGGTGAGAACAATGTACACAGAAAACATGGATTTTAAAGTATTTTTTGGACAGTCAGCTGACTAAACACACTGTTAAAGAGGAAATATATTTGTTATGAAGCGTTGTGAGGGCTTCAAAACAAAAAAAGAGTGTTTTTTGTGGTATGGAAAAGTAATAAAAGGAAGAAAGGAATATACCACTTCCAGTCGCCATTTTGAATCATTTTTTTCATTAGAAATTGAGGACAAATATGCATCAAAAGTAAGTGAAAAATAAATAATTTTTGCTGCTGGTGGTTTTATAAGCTGTGTGGATTGTAATGCTTGAATGAAATTCAATTCAGTCAAAAACATCTCAGCCCAGTTCTATACAGTCCATTTAGTTCATAGTGAGTGTGCGGGGAAATGCATACCAAAGCTAAAAACATTTATTTTCAGTTTTGAACTCAATAACAAGGTTGGGTCTTTTGTTGTAAAAGATAAAATAACAGGGAGTGGCTGTGGCAGAGTGGTTAGGGAAATCATCCTGGAACTAGTAGGTTGCTGGTTCAATGCCCTGTTTCAGTTGTTGTGTCCTGGGGCAAGACACTTAACTCCCAATCCCTACGATGTGTCCCATCAGTGTATGAATGTGATTATCACTGATTGGTCTCCATTGATTGTACATGTTAGCTTTGTAGAGACCTAATAGAGTGCTGTGTGGATGGTTAAATGAGGACACAGATTGTATCCTGGCTAGATAGAAAGGCACTGTACAGTCTATTTAAATTATTATTTTAGGTATTCCTAATTTCTGTAGTAAAACTTTACTGAGAACAAAAAACTGAAGAAATAAAAGCGGCTCAGATACCAACCTTCAGAGGAGAGATGTGAGAATGGGATACGTAGCCATGAACTTTTTCTATCTCAGAAAGGCTCTTTTCTGACACATGAACAAGCTCAGGAGTGTGCACATGGTTGATGAGTTCTGGAAATTCCTGATCAGGAGGAAGAGGGTCCCTTTCTCGGTCCTGAAGCTGCTGTCAGTTCAAAAGATAAAGAAGAATTTTAAAGGCAAAAAAGTGTTTTGACATTTGTACCATGTGAAGCACTTTGATTGTTTTTTGGTTCTTGTAAAAGGTTATATAAATAAATGTTGAGTGATTGATTGACTAAATTCTATTTTTAAGTCTAAAATAAATGTTATAATTTACTTTATTGTTTAAAAGTTTTTAATTGTTTTCTTTCAACTGCTGCTTTAACAATTTATCTATAAAAATACTTAAACCATACACAAACAATCAGTATGACATGTTTTAATAAAAGAAAACATAAAAAACACTCTGAGTTCAACATTTTAACAGTGTGTCACATTTGAGCCCAAAATAAAAAAACTATAATATAATAATTAGTTCTTCAGCAGAATCACCACCTGTGAGGTTCTGTTGTGTTTTAGTTTTGTCCCGTGTCTCCCTCTTGTGTTCAGTGTCAGTACTTCATCCTGCAGTTTGTCATTTTCACCCTCACCTGTATCTGTTTGGTAATTAGGTTTCTCCCCAGGTGTCATTC
>JARVJO010030641.1:0-11832 GCA_031762555.1 Cynodonichthys magdalenae | reverse complement strand
GACCAAACAAGGATGTGAACAAAACAACGTGAGTGGTTTTTCAGCTTAACTGCAGAGGAAAACGGTGTTTGTTTACTATAATTGCTGCTGATAGACTGAAGGAGTCACGGACGGGGGGTTAGCTGCAATGAGGAAGCTTACTTGGCATCTGAAAATACATTTCTTCAAAGGTATTTTTAATCTAAAATGGACTGGAATGAGAAGTGGTTAGTATTGGAGCTCAGCAGACAAGGTTTTCACCGGGTGTTTGCTAGTTGTTGCTGCCGAGAGCCTGCAGGAGTCAGGGGGCGGTCCGGGGGATGGGGAGGTGTGCTATGTGATGCAGAAGCTCGGTTCTTTGACCCAGCCCAGGGGAGGAGATATTACCAAAAGGCGGTTCTAGACCCAACAGGTCGTTTTTTGCTCTCCTGCCTGGCTGCCTCAGGACAGCCCAGGATTTCTCAAACATGCATGAATGAGTCAAAGAAAGACTCTGGAGATGTTTTTGATGAGAGGATAACATTATAGCATGATATAAAACTCAAAAAAGATGATTTTACATGATATTGCCCCTTTAAATCTGGTTAAATAAAGGAAATTAAATTTTGTTGAAAAAACAAAAAAATAAAAAAGCAAACAAACAAAACAGAAACAAAAAACAAGAGGCAAACAACACAAGCAGACCACTGTGGTACAAACTTTAACCGTTACCAAGTGTCCAGTTTCATTTCACTGATCTGGCTCCCAGCTTAAAAATAGTCCCAACAAACCTGACCTCTACCCTGCTGAGCACACCCAAATGGCAAACGTCTACAGAATCTTTAGCAAGAACTGGACGAGTGCGCAGTTCACGTGCATTTTTCCAGATTACATCTGATTTGATTTAACAGTGGAACAAAACAGCTTTAAAAGTTTATGTTCTTGGGAGTCAATCATAATTCCCCCACAGCCAATAGAAGAGCCTCAAGGGGAAAGTTGAATTTTTCATCTGAAAAATGAACTTACAAATATGTGGTCTGACGATCAAAGCTCTTTATTGGGAGTTTCTCAGCCATGAGAAATTTTCCTCCCTATTTATCCTTGTGGTGATAATGAGATATTAAAGAAAAATGTCAGGAATGAGAGCTACATCTTTAACATCTCAGTAAAAACTCAGTAAAGTTAAAACAGCTCTCAGTTTAAAACTAGTTAACGACAATTCTCTGAGGATCCTACGTAGACTGACATAAATGAGTCATACAGCTTCCATCTTTTCTGATACCATTTAGGGAAAGAGTAACAAGAGACAAAATATCAGCTATGAGAGGACAGCACTTATTCCATAAACACCAGAGGGAGGAAGCTGCCTGGATGGTGACATGGTGGGGTTGTTTTGGTTAGTGTCAGTTTTAACTTACAACATTGTCTTTGTACAGCATGAGTTCACTGTGCAAAACTGAAAAGCCTGGTGGAATGTGGACACAAAGAATGATCCGACACAATTTAATGACAAGGGGAACTCGGTGGCTTTAATTTGACAAAGAAGAGCTGCAAATGAAAGGAAATGTGACAAAAATCCATATTGATGAAACTAAAAGGTTTGTGGAAAATGAAAAGTAACAGCCAAGGTTTTTCCATTTCTGGTTAAACTAAGTGATGAAACTGGATAAATCCTGTTTTGACCTGTTACTAAAAAAACTGTCATTTTTCATTCAGGCCTAAATGTCACCAAAGATCTTCTGCTGGAGTGCTACAAAGTTAATATTTCCAGTTCCTCAAAAGACACAATCATCAGCTTTGACATGAGTAATTTTACAAACATTTACACCACTCTCAATTTTGCATTATACATATATTTCTGTGCTTATTTGCAGGAACACATAAGAGCAGCAGCTAATTGTAGCATTTCATGCTGAACTATCAAAGCATTTATGCTAGAATAATGAGAAACTGACAGCAGTGTAAAGGTTTATAAAACAACATCTGTATGAACCTCTGTAAAACTTGGAGACTAAAGATGCCAACAATTCACTTGACCCTGTTTTGGACCGTTCACAGCACTACAGCAAATTACTGTTTATAACTTTCCAACAGGATCTGACTTCTAAACATTGGAATTATTACTTGAAGTAAAGCATAAAAACTGGCCACAAATGAGAAAGGAAAACACAATAATGTGTATTAAATGATTAATCACAGACATTATGCATTAATAAGAAACGAATGGTTAAAAATGAAAAGCAAAAACAAAATCAGATTATTTCAGTTTCCAAAGTGCCTCCTAAAAACAACAAAAAAGGCCAATTTCATTGTCGCACAGCATATTAATAAAAGCTTATTAATGACAGGAAAAACAAAACAACAGAAACAATTGAAGCTGAAGTCAGCCTATTAACTAAATACATTGAAACAAAACAAGAAAAATCTAACAAAATGACAAACTATTTGAATTAAAAAAAGAAATTACTAAGCAGTGTTATACAAAACAAAGTTAAAATGTACCCCAACCATTATAAAAATACAATTTTGACAAAAATAAGATAATATTATTTCTTGGTCCATAAAAACTATGTTACTTTTACAAATGTTCTCTTGCTGAGAAATGAAAAAAAAGTAGATCCAGAAACATAACCTTAGTGGTGAGAAAGCAAAGGGAAGTTAGCTTTCAAACCAAAAGATGGGTAAAAAATGAATCCTGTTATGAAAGTTAGAAGGCACATTTTAGGTAATAATCTTGGATGCCCACTAGAGGGTGCTAGAGTACAGACTCAGTCCCTTTGAGCCAGGCTTTCTCAGCTCTCATGCATTCTTCACAATTTCATAGTTTCTTTAATAAAGAAAGCTCTGAAGTCTTCTGCACAGTTTTCCACAGGTCTATGAGCCTCTTTGGAATCATTGCCCACTCTGCCATCCACACAGCACTCACGTACAAAGCAGGAAGAACTATGTCATCACAGACATGCCTGAATCACTACTGCTGTATGTCCTGCGGCTTTCCCCGTGGCCGCCCAATGAGGATGAAGGTGAAGACGAAGAGTCGGGTGATGAAGAGGTGCTGTGTATTCTCAGGATGGCCCCAGTGGCATTGCAGTGAGGTCGAGGCCCGGGCTCAGGGGTGTAGGTGAAAGTCTGGCCCGTGGCGTAGATTATTCCATCATTGCGGACCAGCGTGACGGGAACTTGAACCGGCTGTAGCACCCAGCGCCAGCCCTCCCTGAAGGCAGAGATATCCGGCACCACACACAGGATGATCTCTCCACATCTACGGAACCAAACCCATTAGTAAATAAAAGCAGGGACACACTGATTTACACCTTTGCAGACAAAGACCTACCTGTACATGGTGTCTGCCTCCACATCCCCAAACCACACTCTGAGGTCTGGGCTGAAATTTTGTCCCGTCAGCTCCAACATGGCCACGTCTCCTCCACCATTTAACTTCATGCAGATGTACAAAAATGTTAATTTTCACAATCCTTACAAGCTCATCAAAATTTTAAAATCTGTGTGCATTCTGATTTGCATTTTTTTTGTTGTAAATGAGAAGATTATTGTGGCTGTGTGTGTACCTGCAGACTTTCCACCACTGGGACAGGAGTGACCGGTGTGGGGACCGGCCCCATGCCCTCATAAAAGGTGTACTCTGCCTTGTTAGTGCTTATGATAGTCCATGAAGCTCCGTCATTAATATTCTCCCTGCGTGAGTCTTTGGAGCATGGTGATGACTTAAAGAAAAAAATACATAGATACATACTGTTATTATATCAAAGAAGAAGAAGCTAATGAAACTTTTCAAGTAGAATTTCAAGAAATTTATTTAAAGCTGAAATCATTTAAAATATTTAATACTTGCAGTGGGCATAGGCTAAGAATTTTACAATTGTAGATGCAATACGTAAATCTAAATCTTAAAGCGTATTTAATTAAAATATAGGTCAATTACAAAAGCAAGAGGCTTAGGCTACATCCACATGACAAAGTAAAATAAATAAAGCATGTTGTGCACAAAAAAATACACAGAAAAAAAACCTTTACAACAGAATATTTCGGTAATAGGTAAACAGAAACTAAACTACTTAAATTTGTATTGTTGAGTAGAAGAATGCATCTGCCCACCTGGAACTGGATGATCCTCTCCTGTGAAAGGCACAGATACATACTGTCTGTATCTTTCAGGTAAAAGGCACACTTGTGAAGCTGTGACACCGGATCATCTGCATCCAATAACGCTGCTTGTTTGTCCACTTTGCGGATGATCTGAAAGAAAAGCAACAAAGACGTCCATCAGAAAGACATTAACTTTTGTTTTTACGCGTATACACAACCAAAAAACAAGCTTGTGCTTCGATCTCTCACATACCAGTCTGGGTAGAGCCATGCCAGTGACGGAACAGACCAGTTTCACCGTCTGCCCATAATGAATGTAGCCATCTCTCACAGCAAACTCCTCCCCCTCAGACTCCTCATCATCCACTGAACAAAATGTAACAATAATAACTACACAAACACAAAAAGTAACAGGAGAAATGAGGCTGTGAGAAAGTTCTGACTCACAGAGATGGATGTAGAAGGCTCCCCACTGCTGAGAGCTGGCATGAAAACTGCCCCCCTCCACATGAAGATACCTGGTACTTACAGTCTGGGAACGCAGGCGGTTGAACAAGGCCACCTTAGTCCCAGATGCTATGCACACTGGGAGGAAGGAGACAAAAGGTAAAGTGAATCCAGAACACATTTTTTTTTTTACTAAAGGTTAAAGCTTTGTAGTAATAAAATGCTATGTTCAAAATTGTTTCTGAATAAATGCAAGAATTCACAGGATTTCTTCTAAAAACTTTATTCTCGTTATCTGACTCCAATCAGGTACAGAACAGCACAGTCCTCAGCATAACACCTTGAGCGAAAACTCAAACAAATAGCCCAAGCGGACTGAATCTAACAGAGCCTGCAAAACTCAACTTCCAAAAACACTTCTAAACTTCAACATTATAACCTTTTCAGTCTCTTCCTGGTTACACCCCTGAAGGCGGTAACTTTTACATCAGAACATAACTAACTTTTGTTTATACAGACAGAAAGAACACATCCATAACACACACACCCTTTGTCTGTTTTAACCTTACTGCTGCAATGATCAGAAAGTGTAAAAATACATGTTGCATCAAACATTCAGTTAATCAATTACAAAATTTCCTTCAGCATGATGAGCGACTTACAATCTGCGTTTTTCAGCGACTGTTTCTTCTTGGAGGGCTTGGAGATGACTTTGATCCTCTTGCTGAGGAAAACTCCGATGTTGGAGCTGTTTCCGTATAACATCTTCACTGACAGCATGAAGTGCTTCCTTTTGTCTGAGTCACTGATGTACAGAGTCTTAGCTGTGCAGAAGTTCTACCACAGGAGAAGGAATTTTGAGAGAGGATTAAGTATGTTACTCTTTTACTTTCTTCTTCCCTCTTTTAAAAGAACAAGTTCCTTAACAGGAAGTGGTTATAAACGTGTACGCACCTTTCCCTCCAGATAAAGTTGTTGCATCTCTTGATCACTGTTCCCTATTCCAATGAATGGAAAGGGCTGAGCCTCCTGCTCTGTGCAACCATCCTTCTCCATTTTCTCAGTTTTTTGCTGCCATCCGGTCCCCATCAGATACACACATGGTGGCGGGCAGAAAAACCTAATCAGTACAAGCACAAGTTAAAATATATACTTATACAGAATCTTCAAAATTTAAATCTACTTCACACAAACCTTTTTTCGTTGCCGTATGACTTTTGTGCAACTTTAGCATGCAGTATTAGCACTGTTTGATCATGTTTTTCCTTTAAGTAGTTCCGCATAGCCTCCCTGGAATTAAGAGAACACAAGTATTAACACTTCAAAGACAGTTCACCCTTCTTCAGGTTTTTACATATCAGGACTAGGATTGGGCGATATTGTCAAAATAATTATCACAATTATTTGTGGCACACAATACCATTTTGCTCAACCTAAACAGGACATGAAAAAATATGATCTGTTTTTTACCAGGTTCTGAAACCTATGGAAGAAAATTAGGGACACAGAGCAAACAAATATTATTTTTTCCTCAGAATTCTGACTTCAAAGAATTTATTTTGTCTGTGTGAGAATTCTGAATTCTCACACACACAAAAGAAATTCTGATATCAAAGTCAGAACTCAGGAAACAAAGAATAATTGTTTTGCTCTGTGCCCATAATCCTCTTCTGTAGAAATCATTCACATCAGACCTCAAGTGTACAAAAACACACAAGATTTCATCATGTCGTCGTTTATTACATTTAAAACAATTCATTTAATTAAAAGTACACCACAACCTATCAGCAGCTTGTAGAAACTTATTCATCAGCAAAGACTTATCCTGGTTTTCTGTTTGACTTCATCAGACTGGTTGTGGAGGACTTTTGGCCCACTCTTTACAGCATTTTCACAGGTATTATTTTACATGTTTGAGGGATTCCCTGTAGGTCTTACCTTGTTAAACGCTGAGGCTGGTATTGCTCACTAAACTTCCTGCAAAACAAAAACATAGTTTAGAGCATTTACACGTTTTGTTGTTTTTTTTTCCCCAGCAGAAATTAAAACCTTTTAACACGGACTGTCCTTTGAATAAAAGCACACATCCCTCGTTTTGTAGCAAATCTAACCAGACATATAGCCACTGACTGAACAATATTAATTTTATGCAAATTTAACAACGTAGCGCTTAAACATGCTAATTCTCAGCTAGGAGAAACTCGACATTTTTTTTATTTACATAAACTTATGAACTTCAGCGTCGTAACTAAACGTAATTCAATTATTATGGAGTCAGAAGTTATTTATGCGGAGATAGAATACCACGTAAGTTATAAAGCTTTAACATTTAAGTAGACTAGCATAAGACAACATATTAAAACGACTAAAGGTATTATTATTAATATTATTTTGTAATAATTAGCAACTTGTGGGGCATTTATTTGAAGAAAAACTGCACACTACGAAAAAATAGTTTTGCCAACATGCCCCCACATTCAGATTCAAGATATGACTGCGTCTGGTAAACAAGGCACCGGGTCTAATACTGTATCTGAGCATTTACTCAGAAAATCCCACCGACAAATGCTTCAAAATCCAAAAAACTAAACAAACCCATTTTTAACAACCATATGCTCTGAATTTCGGCACTCACCCCGTTACAACGGGCGCCATCTTCCAAATTACTCCCCCCTACGGAAAAAAAATCCAACAATCGCGAGATCCCTCCCCCAAGCTTTTACCAAACAACATGAGTGTGTGTGTGTATGAGGGGAGGGGGGTGTTCTCTGACGGGCAAAAGGGTGAGAAGAAGAGGTGGGGGCGGGGGCTCAACAGAGGGCACACGCCAAAACAACCGTGGGAAAGTTGTAAACTCTCGCGAGAACAGAAAAACTCTCATAGTGAACATGAATTGAGGTAGCTCGGAGATATCGCGAGACTTAGAGGAATCCTTAACTACAGATTTTTTTTTCTTACACAGTTTACTCGATTCCCACGCCTTATTGAGCAAGAAGGCAGACAACTTTCGAAACACAACTGTATATACATGTGTGTATAAACCGCTGTAATTTTTTCTCAGCATGACCTTATAGCACAAAATTAGGACACTATTTTTAGGAAAAAAAATAATTGCAAGAAAATAATAAATTACAAACAATGGCAACAACGGCAATAGCAATTCTTTGCATTACTTTTATTAAATAATCTTATTTATATGCAATATATTTATATGTATACACACTTTTTTCAGTGGATGATTAACATTTACATGTATAAAAGTTTGACAAAAAATGTAATCAATTCAAAATTTGAACAGTATGTGTCAAAAGGTGAGAGCATTTGATTAATAAGATATTTTGAAAATGATTCTCCAAAAATGCATTAGTGTTTATTACAAAAGATACTGCTGTGATAACTGTGAAATAGCATAATCAAAAACTGGACTCTAAAATACAACAATCAAACCACTGTATGTGGAAAAATACAGTAAAATCTTTACAAAATCTGGTAAACCTGTCAACCAATAGCTAGCAAACATTTGGCAAGACAAAGGTCAATTATTCTTGAAAAAAAACCGACATAAATCTATGTAAAGGCACAAGGCAATTTTAAAAAGCAATTCAGTGACTGAGAACCTGATAAAACAAAAAGGAAACATATACTTGATGGTTCAGCATTGATCAAAATGTGAAACAAGCAGCTGATGCAGATTTCAGGTCACCTGAAATGTGTCTTTTTTTACTACAAAACAACACCAACAAAAAAGAAAACAAGTCAACACTTCATAGGAGACCTAAATGATTAAACTTGCACAGAAAAATCAAGGAAGAGATAAAGTGGATGTTTCAAAAGCTGTTTTTTTAGTGGGACATACCCTTAAAATGGCAGCAGATCTTAACTCAAAAGTTTAAGGAAGTCAAAAAAAACTTCCTAAACAACTGAAACAACTTCCTTTTCTAGTGTTTCATACAATTAAATGACAGAATTAAGTGTTCAGTGTTATAAAACTTACCTGAGTCAGTAATTAATGTTTGGCACTCCAATGTATGTTCACCAAAAAAAAAGACAAACAAAACAAAAAAAAAGTGCTTTTTGAAAGGAAAAAAAAAAAAAAACTTTCCAAGTGTTTTTTAGAATATATCGCCAGCAACCCTGAGGTAAACAATGTCTGCATTTGCTGTGCATTATTTAGGTCACTTATTTAAATTTTCCAGAAAATCTTTTTTCTGTACAGAATGTAGGCGATTAAGACCCAACAGGATGTGGCCACAAGGTTTTGGGTGAGGTGCTCCTTATGCGATTGGCTGTTGGCCATGCGCCAGCGGAAAGGAAAGTACTCTTCGAACACTTCATGGCCCACGTACACAAGGATGGAGTTCATACCTGAATATCAGACACAAAAACTCAATATCATTTGTCGGACTGATAAAAGGGTTTGTTTCAGTCTTACAAAGTGCAAAAAAACATAAAATCCCGTAAATGAGTTCCATGTATGTGATAAAAATGCTCACCAGGGTAGTAGAAAGGTGCCCCAGACCACCACTTCTTCACATCGACTGTGTAGTAAACCAGCACCAACAGCACGAAGGCAAAACAAGCCAAGGTTGTCACATAGGACAGTGACCTTAAGATAAGGAAGCAGGCAATATTTTAAATTAGTATTTCACTAATTATTATTGCATCAATTAAACTACAGCAAATATTCGTCAAGTATTTTAAGATTCATTTTATATGTTGCCATTTCTCCAGAGAGATTCAACAACTTCTTACTATTATATCTGGTCTTGTAAAGCTACATATAATCAAATCCCAAGACTGCAACTTATACTGGTACCTTTTACAAAACACAAAAACAATATCTGCAGGCAAACAAATGTTAAGCCGGTAAATTCAACTTTTAAATTCAGCCTTCTATAGTAAAACAACCCAAGTGGTAGTTGGCATCCAAAAATAACAGTTTTTTTAAATTTTAATTAAAAGACACAACAATCATATGTGGAAAATGTGCAGATTTTGTTTTTTACCTTAGAATTATGTGTCCAGCCTTCCTAACTTTGCAATGAGTATTTCACTTATTCAAATTAAAACTAGCATCTCTTGAGAGGGTGCATATCGCAAAGTTTTAAACAAAAATCTCTGACTTGTTAGAACTAATGTTGGGAATGTCTCTCAACTACTTCCACACCGATTTCACCTCGATGCCTTCACAATGCGCCGAGTTCCAGCCAGCTTTGTGTTTGACACAAAACAGGTTGATTAGCTGTGGCGACGCCTTAAATTAGGTTGACTCCAAAAGTTAACCGTTTGTAGATTTTCAACTAATGATCGCTTTAGAAAAGTTTCAATAGAATTTGTTCAGACGTTCGTGAAGTATTTTACTAACTGATAAACAAACACAACACACAGATGCATCAAAGAAAACCAAACCCTACCACAAGTTCTTGTTCACAGGGATGAAACCTTCGTCTCTGGAACATTTGGTCAAAACTGCTGATAGGGCTCCCTGTTTGACACGAGAGATTGTATTGTTAGATCAGTAAAAGGAAAACATTTAGACTAACACATTTAACTTTTCATTCAATTTATATGTTCTAAAAGGGTTGATCTTTAAAAGCTATATTCAACAATCTGGCAGGTAAACGTTTGTACAAGGATAATCATGATTTAATATTGTATAATGAAAGTCCTTCTCTGGGATGTTTTGGTTTATTTTTAGGACATGTTGCTTCAAAAACATCCAAACTATTCCTTTAAATGTTAATCAAATAACATCACTTTCTCCTGGATCTTATAATCTCAGTGAAATGTAAAAATAATAATAATAATAATAATAATGTTTTGAATAATTATGCTTGGCCAAACGGTTTGATCTACTAGGACTCTTTGTTGATGAGAGATGCACATTTTGTCAAGTACTGTTCACATCCTACACAAGTCTTTAAATTTGGCATAAAAATCAAACCCACTTACCAGAAAGAAACCCCATATGAGAAACCTTGAAATGATACTTCGAGGGAAATCTCTGTAGTGTAAAAATATCTTTCCAGCCTGAGGACAGTTAGATCCAACAAGTTAATAACAACCAGAGTGTTCTGGTGGGTAAATTCATTATAAAGCCTGTTACTGGAAACAATACTAACAAAACATTACAAACCTGTAATCCAAGAAAAGTCATGAGGACAGAGTTGATGCTACCCAGGACACCTTCTGGATCGAACGGCATGTTAGTCGCATAAATCACCTGAATGTTACAGTGACAGCCATTATAAATAACAGAAACAGGGCCAGCCAAACAGGAAACTGATAAGGAGAACACTCCACAAACCCGTGATGAGGGAGTTTGATAAATGTGCTTTTCTCTAAGCAGCCAACGGTCAATGAAACCTGCAGCTCCACCAGTGCAGTTAGCATAGAGGCCCATGTCTCCAATCCCACCTGGACCCAGGTATCCCCTGGAATCAAACAACACATGAAGCAAGTGTTAGGACTGATGGGGACATGATGAAGATTTAGGCTACAACACAATAAAAGATTTTAGGCAGAAGTTTGTCAAATCAAAACGTGATTCAGCTGAAAGCCAAGCGATAGTAAAGCAACATGCTTGCCTGTGTCTTTTACTGGTTTGTACTGTCAGCAAAATATTTCTTAAATCATTAAATGAATTTTAAAGACACTTTCACAACATTGGACTTACATTTAAAACTAATTACCGTTTGGAGTCAATCCGATTCAAGATGGCTACCACATCTAGTCAACTTTACGAACCATAAAAATATCTATAACTCAACCAATTTGGCAGGTATTAAGCTAAAATATATTAGTCAAAGCTTAGAACAAAGATGAATCTGTCTGAATAATAACTCACGTGGGACAATCTGGTACAGGAAGAAGAAAAGTGAGGCAGAGCCACAGGGTTTCCAGAAGGAGCACACACACCCAGG
The DNA here is from genome assembly GCA_031762555.1 of Cynodonichthys magdalenae. NCBI lineage: Eukaryota > Metazoa > Chordata > Actinopteri > Cyprinodontiformes > Rivulidae > Cynodonichthys > Cynodonichthys magdalenae. The sequence goes on along the minus strand of JARVJO010030641.1, from coordinate 397 downwards.
CTTTCCAGTAAAGCAAGAGGTCAAGTGCAGGAGACCACCAGGCATCCTAGAAAACAGACTTTTCTGTTACACTTTGAACAATGTAATTCATCAACAGTCTTTTAAAAGAATTCATACAAAAATAAAGAAATAAATTGTTGGTAAAAATGAGCTTTTGGCTGACTGTTGTGAGGATGTCGAGATGTCCTTTCGCCACCATCAGGTCCAGACTGGCTACGACTAAGTACGACCAGGCGAGACGCTGCAACACACCGGGGATCCGCAAGTTGTCCCAAGATACTGTGGAGCGAAAGGGCAGGAAGTGTGAGGCAGAGACACGGGCAGAGACACGCCAGGAAATAACAACAGCCAGACAAGAGAGCACACGCTCAACGATACAAAGCAATCTTCTTCTCCA
>JARVJO010030640.1:0-11837 GCA_031762555.1 Cynodonichthys magdalenae | reverse complement strand
AGCCTGAAATATCACTTCAGTTTAAAACCAGGGTAAACAAACAGAGGGAGGTTCTGCTGCAGCGTGTGAGAGAAACAAGAAAAATTGAGATTGACTTGGTTTGAATTATTTGTTTAAAGTTTTTGAAAATGCATTGCCCCCTTTTTATACAAAACAGGACCTAAAATGCTCTAAACATATTCAAGTCAGTTAAATTTTGTGCAGAATAATTAGATAAATCAAGAATTCAAAGATTTTTTGTCATTCTAAAGGAGTATTATGAGGAATGAAAGATAGATGAGGCTCCTGTTGTCAGGAAAACAATACAATAAGAAGTTTAAATGAAAAACAAAAAATTACATATTGTGTCACATGTATTGCAACATACAAACACACACATCAGCTATAGTAGAGTGTTCGTTTCTAAAAAAAATAATTGAGATTAATCGCGATTAAAAATTTTAATCTATGTCCAGCACTAAAACAAACATAAAATAATGCAGATTTCCTGTATAATCTCAGGTAAAGTTCACCTTAAAGGCTGATTGTAAATCAGTGTTTTAGCTTTCAAGAAATATATAATTTGTGTTTTTATTAATCCTAAGAATTTAGTAAAAACACATCGTTTTGAGTAAATGTTTAGAAATGTGTATATATATAATTTTTATTTTTTTTCCACCTCACACAGCCAACACTCCCTAAAAGCTGATTTACGTTTCTATTCTCCCATCTTGCCCACAGTCCTTTGTGATGAAAATTGCATAAGTTCCATTTGTTCTGTCTCACTGACACCCTGTCTGGTACATTGGCTCCAGTCAGAACTCTGTCCTCTGTCCAAACCTGTGTGGTTTGTATTGTGTGATTTGGACCAAACTTTATGGGTGTTTATTTATGCTAAGCAGTGAATCCTTGTTGAAAATTATTTGTTCCCTGAAGCCTGTTGCAAAAGTAGCAGAGGTGCAAAGTAACTAAGTACATTTACTTCGTTACTGTACGTAATTTTTTTTTGAGGATTTGTAATTTTGCTAAATATTTTTTATCATAACTTTTACTTTTATTTTGTTAAATTTAAAACATAAAAATGATAATTTTGCTTCTTTACTGTTTAATTTGACACCTAGTGTCACGTTGCAAATAAAAATATGACTGAACTCATGAAAAGAGTTGTTTATGCACTATAAAAAAATAAATGTTGAATTTACTTCACCAAACTGATTCCATTGAACAGAGGTAAGTAAATACAAAGCAATTTACATATTTTCTTTTATAAAAAGGCGTTTATTGCTCGGTTTACTCAACTCAATTTAGTGAAACCAGTTTGATTAAGTAAATTCAACACTTCGTTTCTTAGTGTGTGTAAAATACTTTTACGTTTCTGAATATTGTGAGCTGTTTTATGGCTTTTACTGAAGTTCTTTTATCAGTGATATAATCTTTTACCAAATAAATTTTCTGCTAAGATATTTTTACTTTGCTTTTTTTCTTTCCAGTACTTTTATATATCCCTGAAAATGAACAAGCTGGAACGTGCCACAGGCGTTCACGTCTTCCTTCCATGTCTGAGGTTAACAGAAAACAAAAACAAAACTCTGACTTTTCATTCAACAACACAAGCTTCTCATTAAACATTTAATACATCGAGTGCAAAAACCATCCATCTATCCTGCTGTCACTGTTGTTTATATGCTCAGCTATGTGCGCTACTATTTGTACTGCTGAGGGACTGAATATAATGAGTCCCTGCGTGTAGAAGTGATTGAGCAGATATCTGCAATAAAGATTTGTAAAATGAATGAATGGATACTTTATTTATCCCTAAGAAATTCTGTCATGCTAGATAGTGATTTAGCTAACTGTATTTTATATTTGTCAGGTACGATGCCATGACGTACTACAAGAAGATCCCTGAGCTGAAAGAAGTGATGGATCAGATTGCGAGTGGGTTCTTCAGTCCCAGAGATCCAGAACTGTTTAAAGACCTCACTAACATGCTCTTCAAACATGACCGGTGAGGAAGTTCAGGAGATAATAGATATTTTTCTTTGTTCTTTTGTCTTTAATTCACATGATGTTTGTTTCTGTTTAGATTCAAAGTGTTTGCAGACTTTGAAGCCTATATGAAAAGCCAAGAGAGCGTCAGCAAGCTCTATCAGGTAATATTTAACCATTTTTATTCTTTTAAATATCTTTTACATATATATTTAATTTAGTAGTTTTGTAATCTCTCAATCATTTTAGTATAATAATTTAAAATGTGTTTGTTTTTCCGTAACAGAACCAAGTGGAGTGGACCAAGATGGTGATCAGGAACATCGCTGCCACAGGGAAGTTCTCCAGCGACAGAACCATTGCAGAATACGCCACCGAGGTTTGGGGCGTCGAGCCGACCGACCTGAAGATCCCTCCGCCTAATGAGCCCAGAGAGGCCATCGAGGAAACGGTCAAGGCTCTGAAGAAAATGTAAAAAATAAAATTGTATGTAAACTTTACATGTCTCATGTGTTTAACGTGTTACAGATCCTGTCTGAGGTGCTTTCATGTTACTGTACGTCTCCAACACATTCAGAGTTTTAGCTACCTGTCTGACATTCCCAGGGTTCAGGATGGATTTGACTCAAACAGCAGTTTTCTAATATTTGTTGGTTCTTTTAGGACTTTCCTGTGACTTTATGGCACTACTGAGACCCAAACTGGTATTTTTCTTGCATGTGTTAAACTGGATTAAAAATGGAAACTAACTCAGTTCTGTGTGGTTTGTATTGTGTGATTGGGCCAAACTTTATGGGCATTTATTTACGTTAAGCAGTGTATCCTTGTTGAAAATGATTGGTTCCCTGAAGCCTGTTGCAAAAGTAGCAGAGGTGCAAAGTAACTAAGTACATTTACTTCGTTACTGTACGTAATTTTTTTTGAGGATTTGTAATTTTACTAAATATTTTATTGTAACTTTTTACTTTTATTTTGTTATTTAAAACATAAAAATGATCATTTTGCTTTTTCATTGTTTAATTTGACACCTAGTTTCACGTTGCAAATAAAAATATGACTGAACTCGTGAAAAGTTGTTTATGCACTATAAAAAATGAAGTGTTGAATTTACTTCACCAAACTGATTCCATTGAACAGAGGTAAGTAAATACAAAGCAATTTACATATTTTCTTTAAAAAAAGGTTTAAAAAAAAAATAAAAACTCCATGCTGGTGTGCTTATAGTTTTCACTAATAGAATAAAATGATGACACTTTAAAATGATTTGAAGAGGAGGTTTTATTTCATATCTGCTTTTTGGTTTAAAAAAAAATTGTAAACTACTTTTTTTTTTTTTAGAGGAGAAGGAAAAACCACTTCAAGTCTTTAGTTTTTGTAGAAATGTCCTGCAAACAGAAAAAAAAAAGCTGAATGATGACTTGTGATTGTCTTAAATTAGTGTGACTCAAAAGGTAATTGTGTTGATAACCAGTTTTTTTTTTAACTTACTGAACCACAGCTGATAAATCGGGGTCCAGATGGATGCTGCTGTGGGAGAATCCACGGTCTGGGCCGTAGGAGATCATGTCCACTGGAACATCTGAGTTGGCTCTTCTGCGGATTTGCAGTGAAGTTTGGTACAGCTGGATGCATGAAACAGGTTGTATTGAAGTTCTAGGAATATTTGCATCAGGAGTATGTCTAAAGAGAAGTGTCTGCACCTTCTGACCCATGTGATACGGAACTACTCTGTCATCCTCTGCATGCAGAATCAGAAGGGGACAGCTGAGGGTCTTCAGACTCCAGAAACAAAGTGGAAAACAAACAACATAAAAAGAACTGATACTGTAAATTATCCACTATTGAAACAATGTTAATGTTTTATTTTAAAAGGCAAAAAATATTTCATGACAATATATTTAAATAAGCTTACTTTTCATGGTTGTCAAATTTTATGTTGATTTTTTCCAGTAAGTTCCAGAGCAAACTCTCAAATCCTGGAAGAAACTTGTACATCTGGAAAAAAAACATATCAATACAAACAATGACAGAATGAACATTGTGTTGTTTGATGAATATTATGAATTTAAAAAATGGCAAATACATACAACCCAAATTCTGAAAACGTGGGGGCATTCTGTTAAATACAACAAAAACATAATGCAATAATTTGCAAATCTCTTACAGCCCATGCTGTTTTCACAACAGAACATATTAAATGTACGAAATGTTTAAACCACTAAATTAGCCAATTAAAAAAGGAAAAATAAGATAATTCTGATTTTGATTTCAGCAACACATCTTAACGTAGTTCCAGGTTCATGATTTCCTTCTTTGAAACATCTGCTCTTCTTTTACCATCAGTCTGCAAACATGTAGAAACTAAAGAGACGAGGTTTTGTAGGTTTTGTTGTCCCTGATCTGATGCAGCGTTCCAGCTGTTCTACAGTCTTGTCTCTACTTTGTGTGCCTTTGTGTTTTATTGGTTGGGAGCAGATGTTCTAAAAAACTTTATTCCCACCTTAGTGAGATTTATCCAGATGTGTAAGCTGCCATGTCAGAGGCACTAATGCACCCCCATACCAGCAGAGAGGCAGGCTTTTGAACTGAGTTGATAACAGGTTGAATGGTTGCCCTCCTCTTTATTATAAAGGTCTGTGGTTTCCAAAATTTATACTGAATTTCAATTTGTCTGACCACAGAACAGTTTCCACTTTGCCTCTGTCCGTTTTGAATTACCTTCAGTTAAAAGATACAAATAGAGGCTTTTTTGAATGATAGAGCTTTATGCAGCTCTAGTGGATAGTAATGGTAAATGGACTGAACTTATATAGCGCTTTATCAATTCCCTCTGGACCCCAAAGCGTTTTACACTTAGACAGTCACCCATTCATTCACACACTGATGATGTTAAGCTACCCTGTAGCCACAGCTGCCCTGGGGCGCACTGACAGAGGCGGGGCTGCCATGCACCGATGCCACCGGACCCTCTGACCACCATCAGTAGGCAAGGCGGGTGAAGTGTCTTGCCCAAGGACACAACGACTGAGACAGGTAGAACGGGGGATCAAACCAGCGACCTTCTTGTTACAGGACGACTCCCCTAACCACTCCACCACAGCCGCTCCAGTGAACTGTGTTTACAGACAGTGATGTGTGGAAGTGCTCCTGAGTCCAATGATGTCCAGAACAGAACCAGACCTGGTTTTAATGCAGTGAAGTTTCTGTCTGCACCAAACTCTCTACAGTCTGACAGCAAGTGATAAAAACTCACAGAACCATTGTAACTAAAAATATTTGCACATAAACAGCTTCTATATATATATATATATATATATAAGGTACATAAATATAACTAACACCTAACCCTAATGTAAATACAAAAGTGAATATGAATACATACACTAACAAACTTTTAAATGTAAAAAATGCTTTGCAAACAAAAAGCTGCAGTGACTTGATCCACTCCCATCACAAACATCCAGTATTGACTTTTGATCTCATCCTTTGTAAACAGAGAATTCTCCACATTCTTTGGTTGATATTATGAGCTGTGAATAATGGATTCTCATTTTTCAGTTGAACATTATTCTGTAACTCTTCCACTCTTTTTAGAGACAGTCCATCCCAGACTGGTGAATCTCTGCACATCTTTACTTCTAAAGTTTATTTTTATACCCAGTTCTGTAACTAACCTGATGATAATTAACCTGATTACTTGTATAAAACAGTTCCTGCATGTGTTTTTTTAATGTACCAGTGACTTTTACAACCATTTTTTGCTCCTGATCTGTGTTGCCACCAAGTTTTGAACAATTTATTCAGTGATTTGAAGACATAATCCAGAACATTTTTATCTAAACAATAAAATGAATAGAGACAGTGCAGAGTGCTTATTCATCAAAGAAAACAAATGTTGGAAAAGAAAAGCAAAGCTGTGGTTTACAGTGGTTACAAATGTCTGATTTGTAACACAACCACAGGACAATGAGGCATAATGAACTCATCTGTTGTTTTTCTCAGCTCTTCTTTTCTGCGGGACTTGCCAAACTCATACAGCCCAATAATGAACCATCTGTGTTTAGTTAAATCAATTTATAACCCAAAGAGCAGCAAACGAGACCAAAGTGAAAATGAAAAAGGATTATTCCCACCTTAGCGAGAGGATGGATGGCTACAACTTCTCCTATTCTGGTGTAGGGAGCTTGAAGGATTAAAGCATCAACCAGAGACCCTGAGATTAAAAACATCACTCAGTTTAAAATACTTGACAAGATTTAAATATTAGTACTTATTTTAAAAAAAACATGTCAAAAAGTTGTTTTCAGCCTAATATGATCTACATAGGTTTAATGTTCTTCTGAGGTTTTTCTGTATACTTTTTATGACCATGGGATGAATTTAACACAGAAAAAAAAGTCTTCATTTATAAATGTTAACATTGTTCATTTGGGTGTCATGAAGTAGGCGTGATAAAGCTAACTGGGTTTGTTTTCTGAATTTACCGTCAGTATTTCCTGTGAAACTGCTAAAAATCTAACAAATTTTGTAAATCCACGGTTCTGCAGGTTTGTCATCTTCATTCTCCTCTGGCTCTGGGTCAGACTCTGGCTCCAACATGCAACATGGGTGGACAAGTCTTATTGGTGTCTTTTAAGAAGTTTATAAATAAAGTTTCTGTGCAGCTGGACAATTGTATCTCTGCTATAAACTACAAAAATGGCTGAACAAGGTGGAGGGAACTGCTCTGCGACCTGGAGGGGGGGAGGGGGAGTGAAGTGCCTCATTTGCATTCAAAGAGACAGCACCAAAACGAGTTGCTCTCAGAGACATTTCAGAACAGGGCTGATAGAGGGTCCTGTGAAGCTACTATAACCAAGAATTCAGACCAAAGTTTTGCAGTTCTACATTATATAGACCAGGTGTGCCTAAACCTTTTCATTGAAAGAGCCAAAATGACAATCTATGAGGGCTAAATGCAATAATATCCATCCATTATCTATACCAGCTTCTTCCTTTCAGGGTCACGGGGGTCACTGGTGCTCATATCCAGCAGTCACTGAGCGAGGAGCGGGGGACACTCTGGACAGGTCACAAGTCCATCACAGAAATGCAAAAATATAATAAATTTAGAAAAGTCCTCTTATTTTTTATGATTAACCCAGCAGCCAGTCTGTTGGCCTGCATTTTTTATTTTATTTTTTTGCCCATGCACTTGGAGATAGTTTGCTCAAGCAGCAAAGGCTCATGGGATATTTCATACATTGATAAATATGAGTATTTGTGGTTTTATAAAGTGTGCAAATCTACATGTGTGGATAACTCTAATCTAAATGTCTCTTGTAGTTACTTGTATTTCATGTTTAATCCTATTAAACAGAATATACTTCAAAAATAAAGTACGCACCATGAGTGAAAACTATGTGCCCTACAGCCCGTTATAAACTCATTGGGTTTATTGATTAAATGTTTCTACACAGGGTGACAGAAGAGTACAACCTAAAAACCTGGGCATCTGCTGGAGGGCCAAATCAAAGGGCCAATTTTGGGCACCTCTGATATAGACCAAACCTGAATGATTTAAATGTAAAACAGACAGATTTAAAAGCATACCTCTTTAATGCTAACATGAAAAATGAAGCTTAAAGCCTTTTCTGACAGATGATCTGATTGAAGACAAAGGAAGATAAAAATGAGTCACAGCCAGATGTTACGTATACCCACCTTGCTCTTGGATTTTTACTGCAGCATTGGTTGCCACCCTGCAAAAACACAATTACACTTTAAACATAGTTGTTGTTTTTGTGTTTGTTTTAAGTAAAAAAAATTGAGCAAACTGACCCAGAGCCCAGAGAGTGACCCCAGAGATAGACAGAACTCCCTCTGCTTTGTTTCTTTACCCAGTGGAACAGGAAGAGGACATCGGTGGTCAGTCCAGCTTCACTGGGTTCTCCTGTTGAATCTCCAAAACCTTATCAAAAATATATAATGCAAATTCAATTACATGACAGCTGTAACAAACTAAGTTTGTCTTATACCTAATTTAACACCTTGAGCTGAAAACCTTTGACATTAAATAAGTGAGTAAATAATTTTAACAACAAATTGTTTCTTGTCTTAACAGGTTTTCACCCCTTTAAATGTTTTATCCCTTTGATGCTTTTATAAATCAGTCATGGTCCAATATAAATGGACCGTTTTTGAAAAAAAAAAAAACCTTCAGCATCAAAATAAATTTCTTCATACTAATTCCAAATAAATAAAAATATGCAATATGGAAAAACATGCATACTGAGTGCAACTGAGTGCTGTGATCTGGGGTTGCTGCAGTTGGTCAGGTCTAGGTTCAGCAACAGTTTGTGCTCAAATATAGTCAGCTGACTACCTGAATATACTGAATGACCAGGTTATTACATCAATTTTTCTTCCCTGATAGCACGGGCATATTCCAAGATGACAACGTATCGTATGTATGCAGAAGCGTATCGAAACAATGCAAAGTGTGCCATAATCAAAGCTAAAGGTGGTGCAACAAAATATTAGATTGTGTGACCTTTTCTTTTTGGCCAGGCAGTGTAGCTCCACATCAACATTATCATGCCAATGAATCTGACCACAAAGTCAGCAGATCTAGGAGTGCAACCCCCCCCGTAACTGGATTTTAGACTTCCTCACAGACAGACCACAGGAGGAGAGGATGGGAAACAAAGTCTCAGCTAAAGTCAAAACAAACACAGGTGCTCCACAGGGCTACTGCCTCAGTCCAAAACTAATCTCCCTGTATGCACATGACTGTGCCTCCCATTGATATATATTACTGGATTGAAAGTCACAGTTTGAGATGTAGAGGTACCACCATTGCTATGTGTTGATTGTGGATCAACATGAACCAGATGTAAAGGATTGACACGTCAGGAACTGGATGTTTTGCTGTAAACTGAAGCACATACTAACATTCACAGACAAAAGCACAACAAATAACATTTCACAAACAAGTTTCTTCTGTACTTGCTGTAGTAAAGCAATCCTTCAGGTCATCTGTTCAGCAACACATGTAAGCTGCAGGCAGAGTCACGTAAATTATGCACCAAATGAAGACAATCAGTAAACAGTTGTCAGTGTTTGTCACAGCTCTAACTTAACAGCTGCCTATTTTATACAAGGTATATATATTTGTTAACCTCACAACATATTTTTGTTATTAGAATATTTTATTCCAACACAGTGTTGTGTATTTTAGGAATAACATAGACCTATAATATAGTGCACTCCTGAAATGGATAACACATACATCTAGACTTTTGTGAATTAACACAGGCAGCATATGTTAAAAAGTATTTTTTAAATTCAATTAAATAATGTGAAATACATCAAAAAGACTACAATATTCTGTTGACTAATCTACAGTATGAACACATTCTTACATCCACACTCAACACATAGTAATGGTGGTGCTCAATAGTACTATAAGTACTCAATAAGTACTCAGTAGTGCTGATAGGCGATGTCCACTCAAGAAATATTTATCAATGGTGCCACCATCCTCAACAAAAACAAAGTTATCATAAAATATGCAGACAGCACAACCATCAGAGGAAGGGATGAAAGATCAAAACTGGTTCACAAGATCACCGTCTATAAAGGGAACAAGGACCTCGTCTTCCCTCGTCATCCACCTACTGAAAATGATCTTCTTAAAATATGACTCAAAGACTTCTGTATCATAACCAGAATGTTACAGTAAGTTTTATATTCAGACATAAATGTTAGTATACTTACAGATGAGCAGTAATCTTACCTCTGTAGTCTAGAGATAAGACATGGTACCCTGCAGCACTTAGAATCTATAATATGGAAAAAGCAAAACACAAATAAAATAACTGGCTTAAACACTGAAATGTGGTTGTGTTCAAGAAAAATCCCTCACCTTCACCAGTTTTACTCTGTGACTCATTGCCCTGAAGAAAAGTTAAATAACAACTCATTATTTACCCTAAACACTAAAACACAGTATGGTTAAAGGCCTAGCATTATAAGAATTCCCAGAAGAAGTGAATATCACCTGCCACCATTCATACCTGAGTTTTAGACTGTAAACATTTTATAATGAGAGATGAAGTTGTAGACATTTTGGTCAAAGTTAAATATAACAACATGTATAATATCACACTATATTGTGAGATGTCACACTCAGAGTAGGTGTTGTTAATAACTCTCAGCTACTAAGTTTTAACTGAATATCTGTAATACTGGTTGAATTAGGATCATTTTTTGTAATGTCAATTAGCTGTGGTGGCTATTTTTAACTGTACTGAGTCTAAAGTTAATCAGTTGTAGACATAAATCCAATTATTGTATTTAAAGGGTTTCATCAAAATATTCTTATTATATATTCTGGTAACACACAGAGGCAAAAAATAAACAGGTTTCTAGACTGATTTGTTCCCATCAACAATCATGGACGAACAAAGAACAAGGTATCGTTCCCGCTAGACTCTATTAGGATTCGTTTAAGGATCTCTACTGTGCTGCTCTTATCCCACCTGGTCCCTACATTGCCATGGAGATAGATAATAACAGGACGCCCGTCTCCTAGGGACTCGTGGTACCAGTTGAGGGTTTTCCCAGTGGCTGCCTCCCATTGGCTGACAGGGAGCGTATGCCTTGGAGACACACAGACAGAGAGGGAGTGAAGAAGCATAGTGAGCAGCGCAAACAAACAGGCTTCATATCTCCTGCAGGTTGTTGAGCAGATCCCATGCATTTAGATGAGTGTTGCTCCACACAGTACCACCTGTGACAAACAACATGCTGGACTTTTGCATTATGATGCACTTCAATGGTCACACACGTCCTACCACACTCCCACTGAGACATCCTCCTCTGTGTTGAGGTAGAAGCTGCAGGTGTGGTTCAGCACATCCTGAGGTCTGCCAAGATCCACAAAATATGGAAACCTCACTGCAGTGGAGAGCACACAAGGTCAGATTGTTTCTGTTTGTCTTGACAGTGCTGTTCTGTAACAACATGCATTAAACTGGGTCAGGCTGAAGGAAATGTTGTAACTGATCAACTGAATGTTAGAAGCAGCATTGTATTTTTATACGTTCTGATCATTGCAGCCATAAGGTTTAAAACTAAGAATGAGAGTTGGTGTGTGTCTTACCACCGTGTTCTGGCTGTAGCATAAACAAAAGTGGTTATGTTGACGTTTGACATAAAAGATAACACCTCCAGGGGTGTAACTAGGAGGGGATATACATTATGGGGTTAATTCATCATTATAAGAGTAGTTGTGTTTTAAGTTTTGCAGTCTCTGTTTAGAGCAGCCTGGGACAGTCTGGGCTGCTGTGCTTTGTATGAGCTTTCCTGATAATGACTCAAGTCCTTACGCTGAGGCCTGTGCTGTGTACTACTGTACGGACCTGATTGGAGTCAGATGAGAATAAAATTTTTTAAAGATATCCGAGTGGGTTCCTGCTATTATTCAGACTTCCACTTTTGAACGACGCTTTCTCTACAAGGCTGTGTCATGTTTTATTTATTATCAGTGGCCTCCAAGAGACAAAGGGGGGGCATCATTGTTGTAGGTATGGTAGTTGGAGTTGTTGTTGGTGTATCAGTTGAAAATGGTAGTTGGTAAGTATGTGGTAGTCTCCTTGGTTATTGGTGTGGTACTTGATGTCATTATTGATGTGGTAGTCTGCATGGTAGCTGGTGTGGTAGTTGTGGTCAATGGTGTGGTTGTTGGTGTGGTAGTCTGTATGGTAGCTGGTGTGGTTGTCTGCGTGGTCATTGGTGTGGTAGTTTGCGTGGTAGCTGGAGTGGTTGTTGGTGTGGTCGTTTGTGTGGTAGGTGGAGTGGTTGTTGGTGTTGTAGTCTGCGTTGTA
>JARVJO010030639.1:0-11838 GCA_031762555.1 Cynodonichthys magdalenae | reverse complement strand
ATTCTTTATTCACATAGATATTTATTTCATAATGTCTTATTTATTTATTTAATTAAGAGCCCTTAGGGGTTCCATACTGATGATTTGTCTGTCAGACTAATACTAAAATAATGACAGAAAAAACAGCAATAGCATGACTAATTTTATTGGGTTCTTTCCATTAAAAAAAAATCATTCCTATGGTCTAAAATCAACATTTCAATTCAGCCAGTTCACTTTCGTCACAACAGTTTGACACATTCATCACACCTAAACTGTCATTCTAAAATTAATGTAGTATCTGTTGTGGTTTTGTCTTCTGCAGGATGTTTTCTCAAGGCGTAGCTCATAACAAAAACACAGAGCAGTAGCTCACACATCATCTATTTAAAGGTTAATGTAAGCTCAAATAGTTTTGTTGAACAGGACACACACCTCTAATTAAAATTAAAAAAATGCAAAATATTTAATACACTAATATGCTGTCAGAGAAAATGATGCTTAAGCCACTAAAACAAAAGTACCGAAAGAACCAAACAGACACTAAAATGGTGAGCTTGTGAGAGCAAATTGGTTTAAATAAATAAATGTTTTCATGCATGCTAATTTGATCCTTGGAGAGCTGTAAAATTTGTGATGGTGACTTAATGTACTAAACAGTTTAGGCGCAGTCATTGCTCTTGGGAAAATATGAGGCATCAGCCAGTAAAACATGGTAATGCAGTCAGCTCAACACTGCACCCTAGTGGCGTTTGTGTGCAAATGCAATCCGTGATGGGTTTCTATTTCTGCAATTACATTTCCTGCTCATGATGCACAACAAAGTGGTAAAAACTGTTTGACAAGTAGGAAGACTGAACTGTTTTGAAGCTGTTAGGGATTAATTTGGGTTTCTTAGTGTTTAGATTGTGTTCTTTTGTGTAATTTCAAAGGAATATTTATTCAAGAAAACTAGTTTAGATTTTAAACAGGCACCCCAGTTCATTGTTTTATGACCCATATTTAAACTAAAACCATATTACCCCAGTTTTTGGCTTTTGCCTGTCAGTTTGAATCAATTTAGCAGTAAAATGAAGCACTTTGCAAGCAGGAATCGAGATGTAGTTCTTTCCTTTTATACAAACACCCACAGAAAGGCAGCAGTTTTCTCACTTTTAAGTGTCATAATTCAATCTTTGAACCACATGATGCTGAGAATGTTTTAATACATGGAATAAATTATATGGAATAAAGAAACAACTAAATGTTTCTGTGGACCCACCCCAAACAGAACAGCAAACTGGCTGACACTAGACACGGATGGATATATACCAACATCCTACCCAGAAGGCCTCTCCGTCCACAGATGCACAACAAAAAATATTTTTGGAACATCTAACAAGTATCTCATATCTTAAAAAACGAAAACCAAGTAAAAAAAAAAAAAAAAAAAAGAGAATTGTCACATATTTTGTTTCTTTAAGAATCAACTAGTTACATAATTACATCTCTATCAAACTGCAACATTGGACAGTGTTCATATTTATAGGGTTTAATGACACTAAAACAAGTGCAAACAAGATTATGAATGGATGAAAAGCATTTATAAACTTTTGCCCATGCGAGAGCAGACTTTCACTTGCTTGAAATGCAAAACATCTCTTTGATGTTACAAAAAAGGCTCCTGCTTTTCTTTTTTTGCATTATTCATCTTTTTAAAAGCCTGAGTGTTTCTCACACAGCAGCCATGTTGTGTAGCACAGCTTCAGTGTGGATGGTCTAGTTAACACACAAGAAGTTTGATAATCTGACAAAATCGACAAGCACCAGCCACAGTCTGTACACGTCATTTAAAAATAAAATTACAAACTGTGTTAACTCATTGAATGCATGGAAGCAATAATAAATATTATAAAATCTGGGTAGATCAGGATGCATGTCCACTATTTCCAGGTTTATATAAACAGATTTCTGTATTAGCAAACATTTTGCTTGTTTTTATGACAAATTTAGGGTCTCAGTTTGTCGTCTTCCAAACATTTTGAGAATTTTATATTTTAATCTTTTATAAAATAAAATATTTAATTAAATCCATTAACAGGTTTTCCCATACTTATACCAGGAAAATGCTAAACTTAACAGTTCAGGTCTTATCGCAGCTGTGCAACTTCTTGTTTGTCATGATAAAAAAAAAAAAAAACTATGTAGCTTTTAATGATGAAGCAGAAAATCTTCAAAAACAGCTTTAATGTGCATGAAAAGACAGGAACAACAAACGGCATCAAAGCATACAGAGGGAACAGCTTCTAAAATTAGGCAAGAAGGGAGTAAATGACAAAAAAGCTATATAACTTTATTTTATTTTTATAACTATATAAAAATGTCTGAGTTTGGACAAATAAATCGTTTCGGACCAATTACTCAGCATCTAATCAATTTTGTTGGGAGGTCTAGAATGTTTCTGTACAAAACGAATTATTAGAAAAAAAATAAATCAATTCCATAAGATATAGCAGGTTTTTCAGATGGTACTGGTGGACTTCATATCTCCCAAGTCCTGAACAAAAAAAGAAGGTATATTGAGGAAAACGACCTTTTTTTTTACTCTTCTGAAAGATAAAAGAAACAGAAGTTGTCTTGTGCAGACTGACAAGGTGCTTCCCTTAGTCTTGTTCTTGTAGAATCTGCGGGTGTTCGCCAGAAAAGGTTTGGAAAAATAAAACCATGATTTATGGCCTTTTTTCAGCTCGGTCCTTCGTAAAACAATTAGGAACTTTTTCCCCATCTGTGTCCAAATTACACTGACTCTGTTGTGTAAATATTTTGCTCGCCTTTTGCTCTTTGTGTCCTTTAAAAGAAAAAGAATCATTGGACTGAACTAAGCCCATGTAAGGCTCAATGTGGTCCACAGGTGTTATCTTCCACCAAATCTGTTAAACGGTCCTCTACTTTTAGGTGCATGAAGGGAGCAAGCTTCAGAGGAGTGTCACGCTGCACTCCAGCCATCAACTTGGAATGTGGTGGGAGGAGGAGGCTTATAAAGAAGAAAAAAAAGTGTTGTTTTAGATGGGAGCACCCATTTTTCTGCAACAACTGTGTAATTAGCCAATGATTACACTAATTACACAGTGCTAATTAAACTGAAATTACAGAAATTTGTGAGCAGTTATTTTGAACTGTTGTGCAATGATTATTATTTTCTTTTCTTTTCAGAAGACAGAGATGAGTGCAAAGACTCCGTATAGCAGAGCGCAGGGGTAAGCAACCAATAACTGCTGCCCATCCATGGCCAAAGCTGAGATGAAGATCTTGGAAGCAGAGAAACTGCACCAGCCAATGATTGTTGCCGTTAATATAATCCCCATCATAGCCCTGAAAAAAAAAAAAAAAAAAAAAAGACAAAAACAAATCAAAGTTGTACCGGTCGGAAGAAATCTGATCAAATTTGTGAAACTTGTAACGAAGATAAACTTTATGTAAATGTCTTGGTTATAATTATGTCTATCATTTCAAACTCATTAAGGAATGAATTAATCTGCTGTCCAAGTTTTGCCAGCAAGCTCGTCCCCAAAATTCATAGCTTAGTTTAGACTTCAGTCTATCACTAGTTCTACTCTTACCTCTTCTTTTGTATTTATCTATATTGTTTGCTTTATTGTTTATAGCAGCAATGACAATAAAATTTGGATCATAAACAATAAAAAACTTATACGATTTCCCTAAAACAACTCATTATAGTAGCATTTATTATATTCATAATAATACTGTTTACACCAACACAAACTCTGCCTATATTACAGATATTCAAACTAATAAATTTCAGACTATTTGTACTAGCACCGGAGCGCTAATTTCAAGCATTCTGAGCTGATACTAAATGGTTATAATGCAGTAGGTGGGGGTGAAGGAGGGTACTGCGGCATGGATTTGTGTTTTCTATGGAATCTGTAAGCTAGTGTTCTGTGCATCCTATTAATTTCCACGTCTACATTTTCTTGCATGATCTGTTGTGCTGTCAACTCACTGTAATGAGAAGATGACTCCAAAGCTGGAGAGGAGGATCATGGGGAGGAGGCAGTATCCCAGAACGCTGGCCACGCAGCCGAAGGACACGCCTGTCATGCTCATAAGGTTGAGCAGGCAGTACATGGCGAGGCAGCCGATCGCACTGATGCCGTACACATAACCAAACTGGATTTTACCTGACTGCAAACAGAAGAAAATAAACTAAGTAAACACACATAGAGATACCTATACTTCAGTATGCTTAATTAAAGATAAATTAGAAAGGAAAGAAAGAAATCTTACATCTGACAAGCAAACTTTTATACTTCTGCTTCAATGTGGCTCATAGTAAACTGGTTATTTACCTTTTACAATATCTAGCTAGGCTGACATCCTAGCCAAAAACTGCACTGGAATAAGCTTTATAAAAGCTTTAGAGGTATAACTACAATCCATATGCTCAGTCAATTTTTAGGTTGGCAATTTAATTACTGAGCAAGTCAACAGCTGTGCTACATTTAGCTAAATAGTCTGGATAATTAGACATTAGTTGAGGATCAAATAATTTTAATTTAATTTGAGTAGATTAGTTGACACTTAGTACTTTCATTAGCATCAAACTAATTCAGTTGATTATAAAACGGTTGTAGTATAAACCCAAAAGAAGAGAAAACATGTAACTATCAAAATGAAATAAATAGTATCTGGATGGTTCTTGTATTTAATTTTAGCATCAGAATCCACCCAGTGATTTACCAAAAGGAGTGTTGCCCCAAAGGCCAAACAAAAGACCATCGGGCCAGCCAGGTCTGTCTCGTTCATGATGCTGCCATCTGCTGCTTTCATCGGATGGAGCACCGTCAGAGTCTTCTGCCAGATGTGGTCAAAATTGATGCCTAATTCTAAAAAAATAAAACCACAAAATACGCTTTAAGAACACCACAGCTGTGATCAAACACTTTGATTGCCAGCAATTATACAATATAACTATAGAGATGTAATAAAGGAGTGTAAGAATAGCATTTTTTTTTAAATATGGTGTGCCATGTTTTACGTAAAAATTATGAAAAGCACATGAAAAGCAGTTTGCTACAATCCATAAGTTGTTGTATTTTTGTTTCATTTATTTTACCTTCTAAAAGTGGTGGCTCATCATCGAAGCTGTTACTGTACATGGACTGTGACGTGGATGGGTTGTAGGTCTGTGCAGGCTGGAAAATTTGTCCTGTGTATGGCTGCTGAGGCTGCATCATTCCCGGGGTAGAATAGCCCATGGGCTGGGAGTAATCATACTGTCCATACGGCCTGGGAGAAGCATGTTGACAAATAAATTATGGGACACGAACAAAAAAAAGTCTAAAAACCAACAACTTCCACCTCCCTCATATACACACAGATGTATATTGCAATATATACAGAAAATTTAATACATCAATAACATCAAATATAGTGTAGGCAAAGGCTTAAAATGCCACACAGATTAGGTTTTAGTTTTTGCAATGGCACTTTATAGACACGATTTAAAAAAGTTTCAGTGACAAAAGGACAGTCAGAGAGAAACAAGATTTCTTTCTTACTTGTTGTAGGGGTTTTCAGAGTTGCTGTAGCCATAGCCACCCTGGCTTTGGTCATCTACACTGTAGCTGGACTGGTAAAAGTCTGTGTTGAAGTTATCAAACCCAGACATTTTTTTTTAACTCTGTTAATGAAAAACAAAAACCACAATTAAGATTATACTGTAGATTTTAATGTTTTTGTGTAACCAGGTAACAATTACTTTAAACGCATATTAGACGTTTTATGATAAGTAAACCTGAAAACACATCAGGAAAATGAACAACTGAAGCTATGTTTAAGAATATCAACAAAATTGTAGCAATTAATGGTCAATGGACTGTACTTATATAGCCCCTTTCTATCCAACCAGGGTACTCAAAGCATTTTCCACTTCAATCCGTGTCCTCATTTACTCATCCACACAGCACTCTATTAGATCTCACTACAAAGCTAACATGTACAAATTAACTATAGAGACTAATCAGTACTTTAAATCACATTAATACACTGATGGGACACACATCAGAGGCATTGGGGTTTCAGTGTCTTGCCCAGAGACACTTCGACGTGTGACGAAGGAGCAGGGAATGAAACAGCTTCCCTAACCACTCTTCCACAGCCGTCTTATTTAAAATGCTTTGGATTACAGTTAAAAAAAAAAGCTGGTCAACAGTATTTTGGATATAACTATATTTATGCATAAAGTGATGGACAGTATTAGAAAAACAGCTTTCACCCAAACAAACTAAGGACAACTATTGCCTTCTTTCAATGAAATAAGTATAAAGCTCAAGAACACTATTTTTACGAAGCTGCAACAGACGGCTACTCAAAAGGTGCAGGTAAAAACATCTGTAAAGCATGCAGGGGCAGAGAAAACAACAGCAGCGTGAAAAACATGGGAAATTATGTTTGATCTACTGACAGCAGACAATTTATTATTGAACATGTCATTTAATGTATTGTAAGAAACACAATAATTACCAGATTTCAACTACATAAAGCAGGCTTTTTATAACCTCAAAAGCCAAAACAACACAAAAAGGAGAAGTTTACCAACAACTAACGTCTGCAGCAAAACAAAACAAGTCTTACAAAGCATAATTTAATTGTGATGTTCAAGGACACAAAACTTCACTAAGGACACAAAACTTCATTATTTTTAAACAAAGCGTTGAGACCGATTTGTTTGTATTTAATACATTTGAGTTTAAATGTGAAAAATGCCCCATCCGGGGCAACACCTAAGCCCAAACATATCTAGTGTCAAAAAGGGATATTACTGTCTAACAAAAAACAGTGGGACTACGAAAAGTTGATTATAGATAAACGATCAGGGTAAAAATTATAAACAGGGTCAAAATATTGGACTCAAGTCTCACTACTTTACTCTCAAAAGCGTTTCAATTTGTGTTTATTCTTTTTAAAGACTAGCACCGTTAGCCTGTTACGGGTAACGGTAGCTTCCTCGAAGATGCTACCGCATTCACACTAAAAAAACAAGACAAAAACTCATATTGTGAATCTTTTTGGGCTATTTACTATCAGGTGTACAAACTATCTGAAAAGCGAAACCACCTACCGACAACCGAGATGCCAGTTAAAGCTGTTAGCATCTACTAATCTAAAGGCTAACCGTTCCCTCTGCTGCTAGTTTGTTAGCTTTAACAGTTGCAAAAACATAACTTGCAATGCGCATACTACTAATGACGTTTAATTTCACCTTATGTTTTAAACGTAATCTTAACATTAATGTTAAAAAGCCTCATAACACAGTGACTTGCCTGTATAACAGCGGACAACTCTAATCAGAGCCCTGCCAACTTGACAGTGGTTGCTACGTGTCAGGGAGAAAGGTATCCGACGGGAAGCCGTGAGGGACTTCACACATTTGTCGTTGCAGAAAATGTAGCGCCACCTATAGGTAACTTTTGGCATTTCAATCAACATTTTCCCCATAAAGTCACTGCATTTTAAAACAGTAATGGAATAACAATTTACAGGTGAATAATAAATTACAAAGATTATTTAAAGAGTTACAGATTAAACCAATACAAAGAAAATGTTAAAATGTCAGCTATAGCACTGATCTAAACACTTCAAAGTTAGCCCAAAACAAATATATATTAAATTGTAATGTAAAAGAAAAGTAAAATATAGAGTAAAATATAAAAAAACCTCAATTGGATTAGATTTTCAAAATCAAAGCACTTGTTTTAATGAGGTTGATAAAACGGAAAGGGAACATTAGCTTTCTTGTAATCCATTTTCCATGGCTCTATAGACAAAACAATATATTTTCTATGGTGATGTATATATTTTGTATTACACAAATAAAACATTAAAGTTGAGAAACTCTCTTGTTACATTTGTATACTAATGACTGACAAATAAAAGTGTCTAGATAAAACACAATAAACTAACATAAAATCTATCCATCATGAACTTAAAAAAAAAACTGTTGCCTGCTTTAGCACTGCGAGACTCAATCATATTATGACATGTAGTTTAGGAACAACAAGGCTTAATAATTGCAAATAGATTCAAAGCGAAGATGACAATAAAGGGTAATGGAACAGGACAAGCACCGGGCAGCTGGGAAGAACAAAGGTTGTCACTTTGAACAGGAAGCAGAGGGGGAGATCAATCACTCTGCGTGTGCAAGATGGTACAGATAATGCAAAATAATGGGCCCATGACCTCTGCTGAGAGGAAGTAGGGACAGTGGGAAATGAGAAACAGCAAAAGAATAACAGATATTGGTTTCAATTGTTATAGAACATTAGAAACGAAAAAATGCAGGCAAGAGAAAGAGAGAGAAACCTTACAGTTCTGACACTCGTTCATCTTTAGATTTTCTAAATCAAATAAATTAAAAAAAAGAGTAAAAACATTAATATAAGCAAAATCAAATACATAAAGTGAAAATTCATACTAAAAACTAGACCTTCCAGAAAATATTTTAACAATTACTGACTGGATTTTTAACTCAGAGCTGTTTAAAATTGGAACATCTTCTGCCTCTGTGCTGAAACAGGAACACTCTTGCCAATCATAACACATAAATATATTAGGCATAAATTAACTTCAGCAGTGTGGAAGGGGAACTAAATTATTCTAGTTTTTTTCCTGCTCTTGGCCTGGAGATAGAAATATTTTCCGAATGACAGGTGGAATAATAATACATGCAGAGAAATACGTGAAGAAATAAAAACTCATTATTCACATGTGGCATATTGAGTGTTTTGCACCTTTAATGGTAAAAAATAAGTTTTAATTCCAGATCTCTTAGGGGGTTTATATAGAATTCTGTGAAACATAAAGAACTGTCTCCTCATCAAGGCTTCACCAAGCAAAGTTTCAGGCAAAGTAAAATCTCTAGCGCTTTGTGTAGCTTGGTTGGTTAGAAAGAATCTGTGTAAATACAGTCCATGTATCATTTATTGATCTGAATGATGCTCAACAGTGTTGAAGTATTTATTATGAGATTAACTTTGCTTTGCTACAGTGTTCTAAACGTAAAGTTTTACACAAACATATATATATAATGCCAATTCAAGAGAATAAAAAAAAGATCATGGTATGTTTAAACATGTATTCACTAAATTATAACTGGTAACAAGCCAATTACATAAATAAAACAATGAATACACATTCAAATCTTAACATGAAAATGTATTTACAAAATGTAAGGCTTAATAAATGAAACCATTCAGAGAAAAATACATTATTTTGAAAAATCATAATGAAAACATATATAATTGTTTAAAATAATCATTTATAAACTTATTGTAATCCATTTCCTTTTCTAAAAGTGTTATGTTCCTTGTTTCTTGAAATGGAAGTTGTCATCAAATTGTGGGTTTACTTGATTTTTGGAAGCAAAATCAGTGAAACTGTCATAAATCTGACTTCCAATCTCATTTGAAGAATTCAAAGCCTCTGTCAACATCTGCAGGACCTCTGCAGACTCTCTCAGCTCAGACCTGGTCAGACAGATGTGAGGATCATGGAGCAGGATCAGCTGGTGGCTTTGATCATCAGTTACTGTACCACTGCATCTGAATAGTAAAATCATATACACTTTTCATAACTTCGGTGCACTAAATTCAGTTTTCCAATATAGGCATCTTCAGTTTGGCATCAAACATAAGATTTACCTAATTAATGACTTAAACTAACCCCAGGGCTGAATCAGCTTCAGTATAGGATGATGAATCTGGTAGGGGAAAAACATTAATACTATGGTTTTTTAGAGTCTATTATTTTATATCAGTTCCTTAAACAGGGTGAATATTGAATTAAGGGTAGAGCCTTAATGACTGCAGGACCTGGGCACCTGTTCTCCAATGTTGTTGTTTGTATTTGTCTCTCTCTTGGATGGGTTGTTCTGAACTGTATTTCATTGTGCCTAATGGTACAATGAAAAATAAAGTAATTCCAATTCTGAAAAACTATAAAGCATATACCATGAAGAAAAAGACAACACAAAGTAAAATGAGTGTTGCTCCCTCAGAAACAGTCATATTTAGTATTACTTTTTTTATTTTATTATTTAAATGGCTGTAGAATAAAAAATGTGATGTTCAAAATAGTATGTTCGAATAAATGCAGGAATCCATTGGATTTCTCCAAAATTTTATTCTTG
Source organism: Cynodonichthys magdalenae (assembly GCA_031762555.1). Taxonomy (NCBI): domain Eukaryota; kingdom Metazoa; phylum Chordata; class Actinopteri; order Cyprinodontiformes; family Rivulidae; genus Cynodonichthys; species Cynodonichthys magdalenae. The sequence goes on along the minus strand of JARVJO010030639.1, from coordinate 1,670 downwards.
GCTAAACCCAAACAAAGCAGTCCAGTCTATCCAGACTGGATCAGAACAGACTCAGTAAAACTCCCCCAACCACTAAAAACATCAACATTATGACCTCTTTAGTCTCTTCCTGGTTACAACCCCTGAAGATGGTACCTTTTACATCAAACGTAGAACTTAACTCATTTTTGTTTACAGACAGAAAGAACACATTGATAACACACACACCAACTCTGTCTGTTTTAAACTTACTGCTGCAATGATCAGAAAGTGTAAAACATAAAACTGCATCAAACATTCAGTTGATCAATTACAAAATTTTCTTCATGGCAACTACAACAAAATTTATGTAGCAGTAAATAATATTTATATTGACCCTCTGTTGGGAAGAGAGAGTTTAACCTACAAGTGAATTTAGCTGAGCAACTGTGTCTGGTCCAGTTTGTTTTCATTTGTGTGGATTTGTCAAGATGTCCTGGATGAATCTACACCTGTATATTACTTTGTTTTCCATGAAGTATTTTGAAAGTGAAAGATGTTGTAGAAAAATTGCGATATTCAAAAATGGTATGTCTGAATAATTGCAGGAATCCCCTGGATTTCTCTCAAAAGCTTTATTCTTATTTCTGACTCCAATCAGTTTTACATACACAGGCCCTAGGCCTCAGTGACCTTCAGCCTTAACCAAAACACATCCCAGTCCCATCCAGACTGGATCTGAACAGCGACTCTGCAAGAACTCCCTCCCTTGCTCAAAAGCATCAACATTATACCTTTTCAGTCTCTTCCTGGTTACCACCCCTGAAGGTGGTGCCTTTTACGTCAGACGTAGAACGTAGCTCATTTTTGTTTACAGACAAAAGAACACACTGATAACACACAGACACCAACTCTGTCTGCTTTAAACTTAGAGCTGCAATGATCAGAAAGTGTAAAATGTTAAACATTCATTTAATCAATTACATAATTTCTTCAATGTAACAAGCTATATCGAGTACATTCAGATGATTTTCCACAGCTTTGAACTGTGTGTGACGCACCTCTTTACCACCTCTATTATGGATAGTGTTAGCATTAGCATTAACTATTCCGTGTGCAAATGAAAACTTTGTGATATCATGTCAAGACAAATCATCTGTCAAAAACCATTGTTAAAAATAGAAAAGACCCCGTGACTATTTTTAACTAAGTAAAGAACAGTGACTTACCCCCTGGGAAGACTTTGGGATCCAGTAAACCCCAGGGAACTACAAAGTGGGCCAATCACTGCAGTGAAGGTGAGTTAAAAAAAACCTCACACTGTCATGTAATTTGTCAGAGTCAATGTCCGTCAGTACTTCTGCATGTTTGTGTGGCTGTTGATTGGTCCATGAGTGATCCGGCTATGTTTCAGTGTTAACTCTATGGTCAGTTCAGTTTACCATGCTTCTGTCTTGAAGCCTCCTAGTGGCTGCAGGGCCCTAAGCAGCCACTTAATTCGCTTATGCCTTGGGCCGGCTCTGCGCTTGATGGTTTTTGCGACTGCACTTGGGGACACTTTCGAAGTTTTCCCAATTTTTCAGACAGACTGACCTTTATTTCTAAAAGTAATGATGGCCACTTATTTTTTTTTATTTAGCTGCTTTTTTCTTGCCATAATACAAATTCTAACAGTCTATTCAGTAGGACTATCAGCTGTGTATCCACCTGAC
>JARVJO010030638.1:0-10644 GCA_031762555.1 Cynodonichthys magdalenae | reverse complement strand
CCCCCCCCCACTAAAAACCACCCCATGCAGAATTGTCTTGCTCCACCCCTGCTTTTCAACTATGTTTAACTTTATCTTGTTTGAAATAAACTAACTCACTAAAATTTGTAACAAAAAACAGTTACAGCTGGACTCCTGTGTTTTTATAAACATTTCGACCATTTACCATTAAATATTTTTGCAGCCTCAAAGCAAGTATGTTCTGCAGCATCAATGCCTTTTTGCTCTGGCTTTAGTATATCTGCACCCAACAGACCAACTCTCATAAGTGGTCTTGAGATGAACACATGAATGGGACTCTGTCGTCACCTCAGATCAGAACACAAAGAGACTGTGTCCAATGACTCGCTGATTGCCCGATTGATTGATCTCATTTTCTGTAGCCTCTGGGTTCGACTTACATCCCACCACAGCAGCATTCAGAGAAGGCAGCATGAAATTCTCCATATTTATGATAAAAATACTTTCCATTCTCTCTTGTCCTCCATGCAGGGTCTTTTAGTCAAGCTCAGATATGCTGAAGTAAATAAGGCAGCTGCAGCATTTGAACATTCTCTCTCTGTGAAATGAGGTTTTTGTTTTAAGTCTTGCAGCCTTTAAAAAAAAATCAACTTTTCTGAACTTTTTTCTGTAAATTGTTAAAGCTTAAATGGCTGACAGCCCAAGACAGTATAAATATACGAGGGAGTGCATTGACACACACGTTTCTGAGAAATCTCTCTTTATTCCTGCTGAATACTTGACTACGTCACTGAGTTACCTATGCTTGTGTGCCAGCTGGTGGTGAAATCAAGCAACTAAAACCAGCTCCTTTAAGTTCTGAAACACAAAGTACGTTTTTAAAATTCATGCATTTTATTACTGTTTCTCGCATGACAATGCTTCACCAGCATCCTTCCAGATACTCCATTTAATAAAATCAAATTTAATGAAATCCCAGGAGCACTTTGTTTTAAATAAACAGATTTTTGCTCCACAGCTCAGTTCAGCTGACAAACATTCAGGCAACAATGACGGAAACTCGTCACATCGTGCGATCAAGGTCAGAGCTTTACAAGAGACGGTTTTAAATATTAACGCCGTGAAAGGATCTCCTGAAATGTTTTGAGTGGGTGAAGGTGGGGGGTGTGGAGTGAGGGGGGCGGTTTGACGTCAAACGTATTGGAACCTCTGTCTTTCATTCAGCTTTCTAATGTCAGAAGTGATCAATGATTCATGCAAGGATGTAAAAACTGTATAAAGCATGAAGGTAAATCTCTAAATCCACACAGGTCAAATCTAAATCTCTTATCAGCAGCTTTGGGCATCGGGTTGAACTTCCTTACAAAACAGTTCCTCACTGCACAGGTGGTGAAATGAAAAAGATAATTAGTTTTTTGAGAGTACAGATGATGAGACTCATTGAGTGGGAGGGGGGTTACCTTGACTGAAGATGACAGGCGGAAGTCTTACCTGCAGCAAGACCTCAGGCCAGTGACACACACACACACACACACACACACCGTCAGTATGCAGGCTGAGATGGTCAACACTGTGGTGGTGGGGGGTTTAAATAAAGCAACATGTCTTGAAAATGATCATGATGCTATACTCCCAGAGACAGCTGTACACAGAATGAAACATGTTTGTCCACTTTAAGTCCACCTGTTCATTTGCTCGTTAACACAAACTGCTAATCAGCCAATCGGATGGCAGCAAATCAGTGCCTTTAGGCTTTAAGATGTTATGACGATGATTTACTGAAGTTCAGAATCAGGATGAGGAAGAAAGTAGATTTTACTTTAAATGTGGTTGTTGGTCTGAGTGCTTCAGAAACTGATGCTCAAAAGAGATTTTCAAGAACTACTATAGGATAAGCTAAAATTAGCTAAGAGCCACTAAAAGCTAAATGATTTAAAAAAAATTATCAAAAATCTAAAATTGGCAAAACGATATCTAAAAGACCAAGTTTTCAAAATAGTAGCTGCAATTAAAATGAGCTTAACTGCATCTAAAAACTGAAAATAGCAAAAATTGTAGCTAACAGGTAAAATTAGCATAACAGCCATTAAAATGTAAATTTTAACTGTTGATAGCAGCAAAATCTTGCTAAATTGTTGTTAAATGATCAAAACTGTATTTAAATATAACATTTTGAAAACAGTAGCCAAAGTCTAGAACTAGCATGTCGGTAGATAAACGCTAAAAGGAGCCTAAGGAAACAAAAATAGAGCAAGTATGCTCAATGAAAGTGAGTGTTTTTTAAAAGACTGGGGATTTTTGTTTGTAAATAAAAATAAATAATGTATAAAAGTTCCACATCCTGAAATCACAGCACGTTCTTCCAGGCCGAACACAAACTATGATGAGGTAGTAAGTGCAGAAAGTAAAAGCAGGAGGGAAAAACAAACAGGTCTGAATGCTGAGTCAACGTTTTCACTGCTAATAGTGCGCTCAAATAAAAACTAACCTCTTCAGTCAGATTTCTCCTCTTGTGCTGCAAAAACTACAGTTTGTTCATGAAGTGAATCTGCTCTGACAGGACTCTGTCCCTGACTGACACCTTCAGGCATCTGGAGGAGGACTGCTGGGGCCCGGTCAGGGTTCACAGACCCGGGTCAGGATTCTCCAACCAGGTCACTTAACACACACACAAATGCACACACACACACACATGCAGCAGTAACCACAGTAGACAGGTCATCTCTGAACAGCCAGAAGCTTCAAGCTGCTGCAGCGCATCTGCAGAATTTCACTTTTCTCCTCACATCTGAACCTGCCTCTCCGTCTTTGTTTTTCTCATTGTTGTCAGACAAATGAACATCTGACACATTTTAATATGAACACATGAAAGACGAGTTAAACAACATCAAATGTACGATTCATTTCCAGGTTTTTACTAACAACTCATCATTTTTCAAGATAAGATTATTTTAATTCAAAACTTTGGCCTAAATGTGGAGAGCTACATGCAATCCTTTAAATAATGTGAGGTCTTTAGTTGTATTTGTTTATGTTGTCACTTTCAATTAGTTCATTCTTACAATAACATCTGTAAGTTATTAAGAAAATACATTTCGCTGTGGCAATTAAGTGTTGAATAATTCAAAGCAAAAGAAAAACCAACTAAGTTTCACAGAATAGATTTTTATTCAGTTGTTTGCAGCGAACATGGATTTGACTCATCCTGATGTATTTTCTGCATCTTTACTTTGAAATGTCAGTAAAGATTGTTCTGTACGCAGGACATTTTGTTGTTGAACCTGTTTTAAACACAGCTTTGTTTGTTTTTCACATTTATGTCAACATGTTCTTTCTCTCAACAACTGAACTCAATTTACTGAGCAGGAATTAAAACTAATAAACAAATCTGAGCTTGAGCTGTTGTTCTGCTGGTGTAACAGTCTCTTAACTACTTGTTTACTGGCTTTAGCTTTTAGCTTTGGTTTTGCTAAGTTTAGCTTTTAGCCACTGTTTTGCTGATTGTAGCTGTTAGCATTTAGCTACAGTTTTGGTAATCTTTGCTTCTGTTTGTTTTCATTTTTACAATTCAGTTTCAGCCTCTTCGGGATTATTTTCAAAAACAAAAAAATCTGGTTTTAATTGTCCTTAATTATTCTGTCTTTAATAGCATTTTGAATAAATTTAGTCCATCTGGTTTTATCAGACTCTCCCTGCACATTTGTATTTGTGCTTTTTATTTTTTTGCTTTTATATAAATGAATGAATTAAAAAAATGTCAGTTGTGTTCAGAAAAAAATAATTACTTGCAAAACCTGCAGCTCTAAATCATGGTGGTGATTTATTTATTTTTTTGAGAAAGTACAACTAAATGTTTTTTTCTAATAACTGCAGTGCAGCCAAATAATAAAAATTTAACACATATTGGAAACACGTGTCACTGTAGATCTAATATTACAGGTATAAACATCATTTATTCACAGTATGTGGTCATTTCTAGCAGGATAACATTTAGGAGCAATAACAGTGAGTACACACTATGAATGTGCAAATAAAACAAAAATATTAAAAGTAAAAGTCATTATTAGCTCAAAGTTTGAAATAAATGAGCGAAACTGGAATAAAAAAGCTGCTGTTAAATCCACCAGACTGCATCATCCTACCTGGTTTTTACACTTGGAGGTAGAAGAAAAGATCAGGAACAGAATCCAGTTTTAAAACGTTGTCTGAGTAAAAGTTAAATCCAGTTCAGCGCAGAAGAAAACCTGGATCTTTCCTCATCATGGTTTCTCCTCCTGAGCCTGACTCCAGCTGTGCTTCAGCCTCTGCCTCTCCTGCTTCTGAGAGCTGAACCTCTAGCATCCCCCCTCCTCTTCCTCCTCCTCCTCCTCCTCCTCCTCATCACACTCTCTTCCCCCGGAGCTTCAAGGTAAAACCCACAGAAGCGTTTTACTCTCCTTCTTATCCTCCCACGTTTCTGATGAGCATCCCTGCCTCCTCCATCTTCAAACATCTGCCGGGTTTCACAACTCTTACGAACCATAGACGCTTCATTTTATTCGTTTCACTCTCGTTTTCACTCTCAGGGAGTTTTGTCCTCAAGCTTTTTTCACTCTTTACTGTAGACCTTTTACTTCTCACATGCTCAAACAGAGGAACATGTTTTCTGTTTAATACGTATTTATTTTAAAAAAAACAAGGGAATGAAGAGAAGAAATTGAAAGAAATCAAGTTGAAGATGAGGCGCATACAGATTCTTTTTTTGTGTGTGTGTGTGTGATGGTGTGTGTGTGTGTGTGTGTGGGGGGGGGGGCAGTGATGACCTTTTGTCTGTGTGAAAAGCTCCAGTGATAACAATCACACCCATCTTGTTTTTGTTCAACAGAAACAACAGGATTCATAGAGCTTCTTGTCCTCAAATTTGACAGGAAGTCAATATAATTCAAGATGGCTGCCACAGCCAACTAACACACAATACACAAAAAACACAAACAAAAATGGTGAAAACCTGGTCAGTTTTACAGATAATAGAAGATTTGTTGTTGTGGTACCTGAAACTGATCTGAGCTCTGATCTTTGTTTAAAATGTTATTTTTAGCTGTGTAAAGTCAGTAAAATGTCTGTTAGCATCTGCTGGATCTATAAAATCTATGCTGCCACCACTGATCAAGCTTAACTAACCCAAAAATCTTTACAACTCAGTCAGTTTTACAGATTTAGAGTTAAAACCGTATGTGGTAGTAGCTCTGAGTGTCTCACGATATAAGGTTTAACCAAAACTAAACAAATTTGCATTTTCTGTGGAAATGCAGTGTGAAAACTCACTGAAAGATTTTTGCTGAAAGCTGCTAAAGAAGCTGAAAATGTTTAATAACAAAACTGTTAAAGTGAGTTCAATTTGAACAGATTATATTTGCTGAAAGTAGAAAAAATGTGGTGAAAAAGTTGAAAAGAATGAAAATGTAAAAAAAGCAGAAATAAGCTTAGTAGACAGAAGATAAAAGGAAATTAAAAAAAATCTTACATTACCAAAAGAAAATAATTACTGATTAATTCAGCTAATACAGTCTTTTTGTTTCTTTGTGCTCGTTTCAGCTATTTTAGCTATTTTCAGCTTATTTCAGTTTTTTAGCTATTTTTCAACAAGTGGAAACTTTTGTAAGAAGCTGAAATTGTCGCAAAAAGGTGGTTAGTAGAAAAAAGATGAAATTGGCTAAAAAAAAGGAGTTTAAATGGCTAAAATTAGCTTAAAGTAGCATAAAAAGCAGAAAGACGGGGAAATAAGACAAAGCTAAAAGTGACCACATACTGTGAATTACAGAAACGAGCAGAAAGATCACTAAAATAGCAGGGGGGAAACTAAAATTAAGCAGAACCAGAGTAAAAAGTAAAAAGTGCCACAAATATTTATAAACATTTTGAAGGATTTTCAAGATATTAAAGACGGCTCCATTCATTTTTATTGAGAAAAAAGTGGCCAAAAAATGCTAAATGGCTGAGAAAGCAGACGAGCTGTAATACCAAAAGTAAAAGCACTCATGGCAGAAATGAGCTGAATATTTTGATATATGAATTGTTAAATGGCATAAAAATTGTAAATAAACGAGTTACGTGCTGAAAAGTGGATCATCTCAATATTTAAAAATATGCAAAAAGGCAGCTCGTATTTTATAGAAAAGAGTAATATCCTATTTTTAATGAACATATCTGTGACCAGCTCATTCAGCAGCAACAAACCTGAGATTAAAATGTAAATTCAGCCTGAAACAGAACACATGCTGAGTTATATAACTTTACCCTCCAGGCTTTTTGTAAACCTGCCAGGTAAATAACTACAGGACATGTAGGGAAAAGGGTCACACTGTTCGTCTGATTCTGCTCTCCTACCAGACAAGACCTGACTTTTAGTTCAGGGCGTATCGAGGGCAAGAAGCTTCTGATGGTCCTGGAGCCAAACAGCAGCGCATAAACTCTGTTACTGATAATTAAAACAAACCAGAAAACATTTAGCTGAAGATCCAGTGACTCAAGGAGGTCTACATGTTAACACCACCTTTACTCACATTATGTTGAAAAATGACACGGTTGCAGCTGTTTTTATCAAACCTTTTAACGGATTTGACATTATTTAAAGGGGACATTTCATGAAAAATGTACTTTTTTAGCTGTTAAATACATTTTGTTGCAGACTTGGAGTCTCTAGGAGGCAGAAAAGTTGATTTTAGTTCCTCCTGGTGCTGCAGATACATTTATATTCTGTGTGGGTCATATTATTCAGACTCTATTTTCTATGACATTTTCTGAGTGAGTCCTGTTTGAGTGAGCTCATTCTGAGCTTCTATTTGTGTAAGACAAAGAAAAAACAAAGATAAACACAGGTTCTATTGGTTTACTTCACCTTGATGCCCAACATTCACATTTTCCCAACATCCTGCTCTTTTTCTTTTCATGACCTTTTGTATATAAATGCAATGTTGGACTTTCCTCTGCGTTTATCTGCTGTTGGAGTTAAATATCTGCTGCAAGGAAAAAAAAACAAAAAAACAAACACTCCTAATGAGACAATATTTACCTTGTTTTCTGTAATAACAAAAAGCTGCAAGCCGTCACATTTAAAAGCAATAAAGTCTGTAAACACCGTTTACTTTTATTAAACTATGACGCAAAACTATGATTTAAATAATTTATAAATCCAATTTAAAATCACACAACAAAGCCAGAGCTAAAAAAAGTAACATAAATCCAGGGAATCTGGTTTTATTCATATTCCAGATTTGTTTTTATCAAACTAACTTTAAAATATTAATTTTATTTTGAAATTAATCAGGGAACCCTGCAGTTTAAAAAACATTTTATTTTTATTCTTGGTGTATTTAGGAATATCCTGTTTTGCGTAACAGTTTTGCAATCCTCTTTTTTTTTGTTTGTTTGTTTTTGTCCCACACCATATAAATATTCACAGCAGCAAAGAGGCTGAACTCGCTGAAAAGAACAGATTACAACAGAACATGAATATTGCCAGCATGAGGTAAGCAAAAATACTAAAATATTATTTTTCAAAAATCTCCCTGATCGCATTAAGTATCATTACCTAATGTTTTCTAAAATGTAAGAAATCTTTTATTCAAAGCACAACTGAAAAGCATCTAAACTCTTTTGATGAACTCATTAATGCTTAAAATCAAACTTTTATTAATTAAAATCTTTTTTATTTGTACAAAAAATAAAAAGTTAATATTTAGTTTTTCATGTTAAAGGTTTTCTCTGCTTCTTGTCCTGGCTGTGTGGATCCTCCTGGCAGAGGGACAGACTTCTGTTTCAGGTAAAATTTAAATTATTTTCTGACAAAAACATTTTTTAAAAGATAAAATATTCTATAACAAAACTGTTATTTGTGTTGGGTTAATAAAAAACACATAATTTAACATAATACACTGCAGAGTGGAACATTGGCTGCTATTTGTTCATAATTAAAAAATTTTTCATTAATGCATATAATTCAAAATACTTTCCAACATACGAACTAAAGAAAGAATTAAGCAAAACAATAAAAAAATCAAAGAAATTCACTGATAAAAAGCATTTAAACCATGTTTAAAACCTACATCTTATGAGGACACACTCAGATATTCAGACTGAGAACATGAAAATGAGAGTTTCTGCCTGATGAAAAATATATTTCTTTATTTATTGTGAGGTACCCATAAAACAAAATGATTGTGTTAACTTGATTTCATGGCAATCTGTCCAATAACTGTTGAGATAATTGAGTCTGGAGCGAAGTGATGGTTCCTGTGCTCCATTAAATTAACGATGCACTTTTAAAGAATAATTTAAAATGTAAAATCCGACAGGATCTTTAAGAAAACACATTTACATTCAAACCTTAACGCAGCATTTTGTACGTAATATATCACCAAATGATCTTATTTGTTGGTTTTTTTTACTCACAGGCTTCATTTCACCTAAACTACTCTTAATTTTCTCAACAACGTCTATTGAGGTTTATAAATCCAGCAGGAGATGAGGTCAGACGTGGAGCCACTCGTTTAACTGAAAACAATGTGACTAAACATTGAATAAAACATTTTTTTTAATTCACACAGTCTCAAAATACATTAAACTAATAAAACTAATTAATTATTTAAATGCCCGTGAAACTAAATTTGCTTTGTTGAACGTATCAATTGAGAAAGACACTGGAGTGTGCAGTGATTTATTCCTGTCAGGAATTTAAATGAAGGAAAAACAGTTTTTAATTAGTTTTAATCACTTTGAAGAGGCAGACTTGATTATCTGAGTCACACAAAGAAAAGAAGCATCACAGACTGTTTACTGGTTCATGTAGAGAAATAAAACCTGTTTTTAGAGAACAGCGATGGACTTGAAACACTACTTTATGTTTAAGCTTTAAACAAAATATTTTAAATAAAAGATCTCATGCAGTATTCTGAGACGTAACACTCAGAGGATGTGTTATTAATTAGTTCAGCTACTATCACATCAAATTTTAGCACAATATCTGTAAAACTGACTGAGCCATTACTGTGTGGCGGCCATCTTGAATTGGGTTGATTCTCCATGCAGAAACTTTGAAGCTTCCTGAGTGAACAGAGACATAAAAGTTATTGTTTGTGCCTAAAGGTTTTCAGGTTTATGTTTTGAATCTTTACGGAATGTGATCAGATTAAAAAAAACTAATATTAAATCTTTTTTTTTTTTTTACCTCAGTTTCCAGGTTAGCTTCACTGCGTTCCAGGCGAATGGTCGGGGGGACCCTGGCTCCTCATGTCCCCTGGCAGGTCATGGTCTACCTGTCTGATGGTGTGCTGGACGGGGGCTACGCCGGAGGGGCTCTCATCTCCGACCGCTGGGTGTTAACAGCTGGAAGAAACCTGTTCGTAAGAAAGAGTCGGCGGGACATTCAGGGACAAAATCCTGTTGTTCCTAAAGTCTACGTGGGAATCTCACAGAAGACGGAAGCTGACGACACCAACGAAGCTAAAGTAGAGAAGGTGAACAAAAAGATTAAACAAATATTTAATTTCCTGCAAAAACAAAGTTTGAATGTTGAGAAAGGAAATAAAATCTAAAACGGCTAAAGCTGAAAAAGCAGTACACAAGCTAACAGCTAAATTAAGCAAATCGTTATAATTCAAAGGTAGCAAAATCATACCAAAATACAACAAAACATTTGCTAAAACCTAAAAAAGCTACAAAAACAGCCAAAAGAAGCAAAATTCTAGTTAAAATTGCCAAATAAAAAAACACTAGCTAAAAACTAAAAGTAGTAAAATTTCACTTTGAAGCTAAAGCAGCAGTTAGATAATTAAAAGCAGCATAAAACTAGCAACACTAGCTAAAAATAGCAAACAATTACTTTAAAACTAAAGCAGCAGACAGGTAGCTAAAAGCAGCATAAAACTAGCAAAAAGCTAGCTAAAAGCAAAAACAGCACAGTGCAAGCTTTTTAGCTAAACGTAACAAATGGATATCTATAAGTTAATAGTAGCAATAATTTGGCTAAATATTAAAGCTAAAACTAACAAAATGTTAAAATTAGCATAAGAAGATAAAAAATAGAATAAGTTTTTGAAGAAACTGAAGTGATATCAATGTGGAAATATATATTTGTAAAAAGTAAATGTTTTTAAAAGTTTTTCAAAAAAACAAAATCACATCTCCTAAATGAGATCAATGTTTTGATAGATGAATGGCTAAACTAGCACAGTTTAAACAAAATAAAATAAAATAAAATTAGAGAGTGAGACTGCTGAATCAGAAATTTTCTTTTATGATTGCTTCTCTCTATTCCTGCAGTCTTGTTTTGTCGTGTTGTGAATAAAACTTTGTTTTTCATGTGTTGTTTTGTAAAAACTAAAAAAGCTGTTGTGGTTTGAAGCTTCAGGGTTAGTGAGGAAAAAAAAAACGTCTACAAAGAATGACTGGTGACAGAAGAACAAACATTTTTCTGATTTTCTTTCATCTTCCTCAGAATGCTTTGAAATATGTTACACTTCCATGTCTTCAGGCATCTCAAACTTATAATGAAAAAAGAAAAAGTTCTTTGAATTGAAATGTTTAGTGTTGCAGTAAGACGATGCTGCTGGAAAGCTGTGCTTGTTTTGACAGATTCAGAACATAAAACCAGATATTTAATAAAGACTGGGGGGGGGGGGGGCGGGGGGGGGGGGGGGGGGGGGG
>JARVJO010030636.1:0-11856 GCA_031762555.1 Cynodonichthys magdalenae | reverse complement strand
GTCTTCTACATGCTTTGCAAGTGGGAAAACCTGAAAAATCAACAGTGTATCAAATACTTGTTCTCCCCACTGTATATGTAAACATAGCTAATGCTAGCTAAATGATTGAGTTAATACATGCCGGTATCATGTTAAGCTAGTTAACAAGAATATTAATATTGTTGTTACCTATGTTACATCCCTTGCTAGTTATAGCTATGGATAAACCCAATCCTCCTTAGTTTCTGTGCAGAATTTGTGCTCACTTGCTTTCCACATATTTAAAATAAATGTTTATTGCCACCACAGAAAAAGCAAAGTCAGGAAAAGACTAGACCAGATCCAGCAGCAGGGACCATGATGAAAGCTCTTCTCAGGTAAGGGCAGACTACAACTTATTGCAGGGAGAAACCAGAACTCAGATATTTCAAAAATACTCTTATTTACAACTCAAAATAGTTTATATTTTGTTATTATTTCTACTTAGGTCCAAAAGTAAAATAAAACTGATATTATTATTTTGTAATATAGCTAATTAAGGGATGACTGTTTTAGTTCAAAAGAAAAAAAACTGACAGAATGTTTAAAGATGTAGTTTATATCTATAAATTTTTGTTTATTTGTTAATTACTTAGTTTAAAAAATGACTATTGCATTATTTGTGTTCTTAAAGGCATTAAGTATAGGTCATGTCCTTTTTCTTTAGTTTGATTAATTTTGTACATTCATGTTATCAAATTTGACTAAAATGTTGTGTTTAGTGCAGTGTCACTTTCTTTGTTCATGCCATTAAATAAAATTATGCAGCTTATTGCAGCTCATTTGGCAATTAAAGATCTGGCGGTAATGTAAAGATCCCTGTAGATGTTGGAGGGTAGTTGTGCCAACTCAATCAGAGTTTGGCAGCTAAAACTTTAGATTTTGTTAGTAAATAGTTTAAAGAACTAAAGTCAGTCCCCTGGTGTTGTACTGTGGCTGTTTTTTAGCCACTAAGGAGAGGTGCCATTGAATGCAAGAAGATCATAAATCACTCAATAGACCTCTGAAAAATTGTCCCCCTTACTTTTGAGATGATGATTACACCCTTGCCTACCCCCACAAGCTTGTATGGTAGGCACTATGGATTCACAGAGGTTCCCCCAGAAAACTTGCTAAGGCTGGTAGGGGTGGGTGGTGGTGGTTCTGGGGTGGGAGGTGAGCGGCACCATATGGGGTGGGGGGTTTGGCGAACAGTTCTTTGGCTTTTCACCAGAGCTGCCTTGCCAGTCTGGACTATTCTCTTGCCACCTGCTGAAGTCAAACACCTGAGTCTAGTTTCTGGTCGGGATAGTTTTTGAACCAACCAACACATTGTTTGTTTTCAGAGTTAACTAAACATGGATGCAATTTGTAGCATGCCAGTTCTTAAGTTATTATTCAATCAGAGCTGATTAAATAAATATCTGACATGCTTGTTTAATTCAGTGTTTTTTTCTGAATCTGCCTCTGACTGGATGCTCAGGTGAAGCATTTTATTATTGGAACGAAGCGACATGCTGGAAGTAAAGTATCAACCAAGTAACTTTAGGTTCGATATGGTCTATGACCAACGTTGAACTTTGCTATCATATGTTTCTGTGGATTCTCAGTCTACTAGGACATGGAAAAATAAAAGGAAAAAGACAGAACAACTGGATTTCTGTTCTGTAGATGAAGACGTGTGGAATTAAAAGATAAACTGCATAATTCAAGGTTAGTGCCTTTATTGATCCGCACACTCATTAATTTGTGGTCTTATCTTTGTCCCCTTATTTATGTCCCTAGGTGCTGGACATAGAAATGCTCTCCGTCCGTCCGTCCATCATGGGGGACATCAGCGACGACTGGTGTTCAGTTCTACCTTGTTTGCCTTGATAAGATGCAACAGTGTTTTTTTTTTTCTCTTATGATATAAAGTAAGTCTTTTCATAACAATAGTACTAAATTTGGCTTTTTCCTTTCTTTTGCTCAAGACAACTAATTGAAGCTTGTAAAAAACTGACCCAAACTAATAAATAATATATTTTGTGTAACGAGTGTTGCATAAATACAAAACACAGAAGCTGAAAGACTAGCACAAACTCAAGCGACTAATGATGGAATGATGAAAGGCAAGCCTAGAAACACACAATTAAAGTTGAAAATGTTCAGAAACAAATCCATGCTCTAAATGCAACATGCCACGTTATATCCAGGTACAATTCAGGAATTCATGTTTACCTCAAACTTCAAATATCTGTTGTAAAGATCCCACAGGTTACATAATCATACAGTAAGGGTGCATTGTTACCATAGTTTTAAAAACTGAATACATGTACTTACATTTGAGTATTTTCTGATACAGTAAAGTATGTTTACATTTTGTTGCTGTTGTAATGTTTATAAACACTTCTATGGAAATTAATGCTCTTCTACTTTTTTGTTGTGATATTGAACAAAAACGGCTTCTAGAACCAAAGTGAGGTGCTCTGTAACATTTTGTGTTGATCTGACTGCTAAAAAGGTTCTATAATTTTCTCAGACTGGACTTTGAATCAAAATGTGAGCACTACAGAGTATCAAATGAATGTTTTCACCATTAACTTCTCTGTGAGGAGCTCACTAATCAGCAGCTTTCACGTACCTTGAGGGAAATGCTGTTTTTGATCAGTTAATACGAAACTTAATATAAACTGACAGAGCTTTGATGTGAATGCATTATGCTTAAGATGCATGCCCACAGACTTGTGCATAGCTGCAGCCTCACTCTCTTTAAATTTAGAATATTTGAAGCTGCTTGTTGAAATGAAAACTCAAACTAATTTGTACATCGCTCTAAATACTCTTTTGAAGTGACAGATGTCAGTTTTTTTGTCTTTATTAGTACACAGCTGAACCCACATGTTTATTTATAATTTATCATTTAGACATATTTAACATCTAAATTGACCATTTCGCAAAAATTTGCAAAATTTAAGAACAGTGAGCTAAATAAGAAAAATGTTAGTGGATTTTTTTTACCTAGGATTTGACTCTCAAAAAGTGAGGTAAATAATGAAAATTTGTTAGTGGCATTTTCTTTTACACTTAGAACCCCATATTTACATACATCATATAAAAAGATGCATTTTCTCTCATAGTCAGACATTAAACCAAAACTTTCATGTTTTGACATTTCTGAATACTGCCTCATATATTTTATCGTTAATGGTAAGCCAGAGGAAAAAGCTGATTTACTAAAAATTAAACTCCAGTGTACTGAACAAGCAAATATGTAAACAATATCTGGAAAAATCAACAGTTATTTGAAACTTAATGATAAAGAAGAGACATCCCCACCTATGCTATGGGATGCCTGCAAGGCTGTAATGAGGGGAAGAGTCATCGCTAATAGGGAAAATTTAATCTTTTTAACAATGATTCTTAAAAGCACTAAACATTCTTGTTTTTCATTAACATACTTTGATAATCAAAAGCGTAATTAGGTATTTCTTATGTACCGTTATTAATCTGTGAACAAATAATAGTGTGTGATCTGTTCTGAGTTTCAGTACAGGCTGTATTTTTTTTTAACAAAAATATCTTTTTAAACAAAAATACCTTCCATTGCACATGGGCATGATGCGGAGGACTAACTACTAACTGCAAAGAATTTAAAGACTGCACTAGTGACTTAAAAAAAAAGTCAGTAACAGTCAGTAAAAAAAAATAAAGTCAGTAGTGCAAATAACATGTAAACAAAAGAACCAATACTATGTTGGTCCGATTCTGATACTCATCTTGGTATCAATAGTATTGATACTGAGATTGATACACCCACCCAGACTGTAAAGCAGTACAAGAAAACTGAGAGAACCACTAACACCTGTGTTACTGAGATCATGAGGGGGCTCCACTCTAGTAGAAACAAGTAATTATTTCTATTATAACTATAGAGAGAAAAAAAAACTTGAATGCTCCAATTATAGATCAACAAGCATATTCAATTTAGATGATAAAATATTCAGTAATAAGTAGGAGTCTTGAGTAGACTAAGCCAAAAGGAACAAATTTTGACCAAACTGGGCTTATTAAGTTCTCACCAAACCCCTGATAGTGTAACAAAATCTTTGCAAATAATTAGGCATATAAATCTAGATAAACTACAAGTGACATTGTGAATCTAAATGCAAAAAGCATTTGACTCAGTGAAATGGGAATTCCTGTTCAGAGTAATGCATAATTTGGTTTCAATGAATCAATTCTAAAAACTTTAAATGCTCTATAAAACAAACCAACTGCCTGACTAAAGGTCAATGGTGACTTAAAGGAATTTAGGCTGAAAAGATCTACAAGACAAAGATGCCTGCTTAGCCTGCTCCTTTTTGCCATTTTCATAGGACCGTTATATGAGAGAACAAAACAATAAAAATAATTGACATGGACTCGGATGAACAGAAATTGGCCTTATTTGCTGATGATGTATTAGTATCCCTACTGAACCCAACAGAATCTTTGCCAGAACTTGTCAGTCTTGAGAGAGTATAGATCTTATTCAGGTGATAAATGCACAAAAAACTCATGTTCTCAGCAGCCACCACAGTTCACCTCAGCACCTGGGCAGCAAATTCAAAATGGAATGAGATACAAAATGTATTAAATATTTAGGCATTAATCTATGAATGAATTTGACTGGTTTGGAGATCAATTACTTCCCACTAAAAAAAGACATTGTAGTAGACACAAAAATATGGAATTTAATGCCCTACCTCAGCATTCAGTCTAGACTAGAAATAGTAAAAATTAATATCCTATCAAGATTTTTGCATATATTTCAGTCTGTTTCTATTGAGAAACCAGACTGTTATTTTGCTGAATAGAATAAAATAATATCCAGGTTTATTTGGGCAGGTAAAAAGCCAAGAGTCAGGTTTAAGACACACCTTAAAATTTAGGAGGACTAAAACTTCTATGTCTACATGACTACTATAAAGCAATTCAGACAAAACCAATGATAGGATGGTGTAAGCCCAGTTATAACTCAAGATGGAAACAAATTGATAGGTGGGGATTTCCCCATTGAAACTTTGTTAAGAGATTCATCAATGGCAAACTCACGGAGACACGTTATTAATCCATGGATAAAAAGTTCAATGAAGGTATGGAGTGAGAAACTCAAAAAGTACAAAAAGAGAGTCTTTAAGAGGTTTGATTATGACACAGAGTTCTGACCCAGTAAAACAGACTCAACATTTAAATTGTGATCAAATAAAATGTCTCACAACATACTTGGCTTTGTCCTTCCAGGACCTTAGGAATAAATTGAGAATACATAATACAGATTTTTTTATATATTTATAAATCAGAGACTTTTTATGAAAACAAAATGGAGCAACATATTCTCAATGTCAATAAAGAAATTATTGATATATTTTTTAAAATGCATACAGTATAAGGATGCATCATATCAGAAAACTATCTCTAAGCTAAATCAATCACTACAAAATGTACAGGGACATAGCACACCGCATGTAAAAGCAAGGTGGGAAACAGAGGGCAATAAGATGATAACAGAGAAATGGGAGGGAATCTGTACACAACAGTGGACTACCACAAGTGCCCCCTCATGGAGGAATTTCAGCTGGAAGAATAGGATTTGCTATTTTTGCACACCTGCCCAAAAGACACTATTCACTGACTGTTTGAGGCTGTATAGACTTACATTAGCAAATCATTTTTACATTTTTAGGACTGCCCTCATGTGGGTCAGTTTTGGAGAAAAATACACAAGGTCCTGGAGGCAGTTTTCAAAAGGAAAATACAATTTCAATTTGTGGTACTATACTTGGGGACCTTGGAAGGATTTAAAATACAAAAAAAAGGATTAATACTTAGTGATCCGTATGCATGCAGTGTGGGATTGACTGATACGATTTGTTCCTCTAACACAAACTTGGTAGTTCTTACTCTTCAGTAGTCCAGTTAGTCTGCAGAAGATTCAACTATACGCAGGAGGAAAATCAGAGACATGAATAAAACAAGGAGTAGGATAAGTGTGAGAGAGCATAAAGGACTGTGGGGGTTGGGTGGGTGCAGGAAAGAGATTAAAAGAGCAGAAGCCAGAGGATGATAATGATGATAAGAGGCGGATAAAATGGATGGAGAAGACAACCATTAGAACTTTATGTAGCATATGATTTAGTGGAAATTGTGCAACTAAAACGACTTTACGAAGAGATTTCGCTTGATTAGCAGAAATAATTAATCAGCATAAATTATTCTCTTAAGCATAAACATGGAGACATGTTCCTAGAAACAAAACAAAAACTGTCTTGTTTTCACTTTCAGTATTATCCTTGTAAGGCACACATTATTAGTCAAAAGTATTTTTGCCATTTTATCCATGGTTAGCTGTAGATGTGTAGGTCAAAAAATATGGCTACAATAGACTTGCTGAAAGGCAACTGGTGCTAATGCTTACCATGTTTAGAAGAGAAAAAGAGACAGAACATAAATTTCAGCAAAATATATTTTTTACATGCACATTGTTTAGTTCAGCAAAAATGTTGAGGAGAAGTTGCAAAGCTACATATTAGCAGCTACATATTAACAGTGGTGGGCATGATTCCACTTATCAGCTAATGGCGGAAAAATGTTTTTGTTAAATAGAGTAGCTATTTCACTTACTTTAAGAACTGTTAGTGGACCGATTAGATTTTGTTAAATTCTGTTTTGTCAACTTTAGGTGTGCTGAAAAAGTTTTAAACCAAACTATATTATACATAAAAGAATGTAGTTACAAAAGTACAAAATGACTAAACAAGGTATATGAATTAGCCCTTATAGCCAAGGTCCATCCTGATTTCTGGAACCTAAAGAGATGAGGTTCCAGGTTTCTCAGACCAATTTGATGTCAGATACTGCTTTTCATTGACTGGTTCACTGACCGGGGGGTTTATGTCACACAGATGAGAGTAATTTTTGTTTGCAGCGATTAACATTTTTTCACATTAGTTTAACTACACAACAACTGTAGCAAGCTACCAACAACAACAAGCTAACATTAGCTTACCTGGGGACGCTGTGGCTGAGTGGTTACGGGAGTCGTCCTCCATTGCGAGAGTTGGCAGTTCAATTTCCCCACTATTTAGTCACAGGTCGATGTGTCCCTAGGCAAGACACTAAACCCCAACTGCCTCTGATGTGTGTCCCACCAGTGTATGAATGTGATTTAAAGCACTGATTAGTCTCCATAGAATGATCTGTCTGGGTTAGCTATTAAAGCGACATAGTAGAGTGCTATGTGAAGGGGTAAATGAGGGCATTGATTGTCGTGTAAAGCAAGTATTCTGGGCTGGATAGAAAGGCACTATGAAAGTACAGCACATTTACTGTTTTTTGTCGTCCTGCCCTCTCATCTTAAGTGTAACACTGCTGGGTGGTCTGGTTCAATATTCTGTACTTTTCCTTCAAGTTTATTATTTTGTCGCAAATAAAATGAAATAAGATCACACGTGTTTAATATTAAGATCCTGCTCAGTTCGAGGCAGCTCTCTATTCATTAAAACACAACTTGAGCTGGAGTAGAGTAAGGTCGGGCCGACTGGAGCACGAAGCTGAGCCTTACAATGCAAAAACACCTTAGGATTTTTGGTGACCTTAACATCCATGCTGACTTTCCATCATACAGCAGAATTTTTCCATATTTTGATCTTCTTAAATCTAAGGCAGAATGTTGATGTTCCCGTACAACTGAGGCCACATTTTGGTTCTGGTCATTACAGGCGCTATACTGCCTAACAGCCTTCAAATGTATAATCTGAGTGTCTCAAAATTATATGACCATTTCTAGGAACTGTCATGCTTATAACCCCTTGTGAAAAGGACAAATTGCAGATCTCATTCAGAAATAAAAAAAATATTAACTTTATGGAATCTGATCTTCAACATTGTCTTTCAGAATCTTCTACATTGGTTATTGAGTCAGTAGACTTGCAAAACAAAATCCTGAACAACTTATTGGATCTCCGTGCCCCCATCAGAACTAGATCTATTTGCTTGTTAATTCTTGTGAATTCTGAGTTATGAAAATTGAAAACAGCAGGTCATGCTTTAGAACAGAAATACAGATCCTCTTTAATTGTTCAGAAACAAGTCTACTGTGAGCACCAAAAGGCTTTTTCCAAGTCCCTTAAAGGTGCAATCGCAATTTCCCAAATATTCCTCAGAGCAATCCAGTAAACTTCAAGCAACTTTCATAGTTCACTGTCTTTTTGAACCATGTTTACCCACAAAGATGCAGTGACTGATCAGTACAGTTAATGTTTGGATTGTTTTTGCACCAAAATCATCTCAGTATGTTCTTTTCTATTTCCCACACTTTGTCCATCTCACCAGACTGCTGAGCTGCAAATCAGAATCCCTAATTCTCTTTGCTCATTCATTTCTGTCTCTCACTTGGCGTTTTTGGAAATTGTCAGGAAGATGAAGTCCACTATGTGCCCTTGACCTATTCCTTTCTATTCTGGTTAAAACAAATGTTTTTAATTACTGCTATCGTCAGTGTATCTCTTCAGTCTTGATCTGTTCTACCACCACTGAAATTTGCCATTTTCAAACCTCTTTCACCAAATGACCTGTTGATGGCAGCATATACACTCACTGGCAATTTTATTAGGTACACCTTGCTAGTACCAGGTTGGACCCCCTTTTGCCTTCAGAACTGCCTTAATTCTTCATGCCATAGATTCAACAAGGTCCTGGAAATATTCCTCAGAGAGTCTGGTCCATATTGACACGATAGCATCAAACAGTTGCTGCAGATTTGTTGGCTGCACATCCATGATGCGAATCTCCCGTTCCACCACATCCCAAAGGTGCTCTAATGGATTGAGATCTGGTGACTGTGGAGGCCATTTGAGTACAGTGAACTCATTGTCGTGTTCAAGAAACCAGTCTGAGATGATTTGTGCTTTATGACATGGAGCGTTATCCTGCTGGAAGTAGCCATCAGAAGATGGTACACTGTGGTCATAAAGGGATGGACACGGTCAGCAACAATACTCAGGTAATCTGTGGCGTTAACACAATGCTCAATTGGTACTAATGAGCCCAAAGTGTGCCAGGAAAATATCCCCCACACCATTGCACCACTACCACCAGCCTGAACCATTGATACAAGGCAGGATGGATCCACGCTTTCATGTTGTTGACACCAAGTTCTAACCCTACCATCCGAATGTTGCAGCAGAAATCGAGACTCATCAGACCAGTCAAAGTTTTTCCAATCTTCTATCGTCCAGTTTTAGTGAGCCTGTGCGAGTTGTAGACTCAGTTTCCTGTTCCTAGCTGACAGGAGTGGTCCCCTGGTGTGGTCTTCTGCTGCTGTAGCCCATCCGCCTCAAAGTTGGATGTGTAGTGTGTGCAGAGATGCGCTTCTGCAAACCGCAATTGTAACGAGTGGTTATTTGAGTTACTGTTGTTGTTCTATCAGCTCGAACCAGTCTGGCCATTCTCTTCTGACCTCTGGCATCAACAACGCATTTGCAGCCTAAGCAGAGAAACCCAGACTTCCCTCTCCCCAGCCACTTGGGCCAGCTCCTCTGGGGGAATCCCAAGGCATTCCCAGGTCAGCTGAGAAACATAGTCCCTCCAGCGTGTCCTGGGTCTTCCTCTGGGTCTCAGTGGGACGTGCCCAGAACACCTCACCAGGGAGGCATCCAGGAGGCATCCTAACCAGATGCCCGAGCCACCTCAACTGGCTCCTCTCGAAGTGGAGGAGCAGCGGCTCTACTCAGAGCCTCTCCCAGATGACCGAGCTTCTCACCCTATCACTAAGGGAGAGCCCAAACACCCTGCAAAGGAAACTCATTTCAGTTGCTTGTTTCCACAATCTCGTTCTTTCGGTCACTACCCAAAATTTGTGGCCATAGATGAGAGTAGGAAGATAGACCAACCAGTAAAGTGAGAGCTTTGCCTTCAGGCTCAGCTCTTGCTTCACCATAATAGATCTGTACAGCTCCCGCATCACTGCAGGCGCAGCAACAATCCGCCTATTGATCTCCTGCTCCATTCTTCCCTCCTCAGGTATGCTTCCATTAGGTAAAATCTTTAAACAGCATAGGATAAATTTCTGTTATGCTGATGATACTCTGGATGTATCAGGCTTCATAAATAGATATTACAATTAGTTACTGATATTACAGGCATGACTTAGAGACATCAAAACTTAGATGTCTGTTAATTTTCTATGTTTAAAGAGGTTGTGTTTTTTTGAATCTAAACATTTTAAAGTGATCCACGGTTACTTTTAACAGACATTATTTGATGAAAATTTACTTAAACTGTAAAAAAAGACAAAAAATACTGTAGGCTGTGTAATTTTTATACACAAACAGCGCTATTTTATTAACGCTGCAAAGCATACTGGGTAAATGATGAAGTTCTCTAGGTTCTGGGTGCAAGGCTGTGTGAGCTCTTATGCACTGAAGGTAAATCTTGGACAATATCTGATGATCAGCCCTATTAAATGAAACCAGAGCACCTTGAAAGAGAGGAGATTGTAGAAATGACTCAGCCAGCAACTGAAAACGTGGATGGAAGACAACAAAGCTATATATACATATATATACCAGGAACCTAAAGAATGTCATCATTTTCTTGATATACTTTGTGGCATTAATAAAATGGTGCTATCTGTGAGACAATATAATTTTTTAAATTTAGAAAAACTAAATAGCTTACAGTATTTTTACAGGCTTTGTTTTACAGTTTAAGTAAATGTTTATCAAATAATGTTATATGTAATCATAGATCCCTGTAAGAACATACATTGCAGCTTTTCCTTCATTCTGGATGGTAATAACTCGTCCATCTTTGAATAAATAAAAATGTGAAAGTTCAAAAATAAAAACAAAATTACAGTCACGGCAACTTAACTTTAAATTAAAATTGCACGTTAACACAAATATTGACAGCTTTTGGCAACTTTATAGCGGTGTGGTAAAAGCTGTTTGCTCTGCTTACTGTTGTTCTGTACAGTTTTCCTGATGGCAATGGTTCAAACAGATCTTCTTTAAGGTGTGACTGTTTCATGACTACGGACAATCTCTTTGACACATTTCATCATTATGGGGTGAGTTATACTGGCTCTCAGAACAATGATGGTGGCTTTCTTCTCAATGGGACTATTAAGGAGGTCTTCAAAAAAGGTAGGACAATGGCTTGGGTCAAGGACTGTTTGAAGATCCTAGTAGTATCCAAACCAGGTGGTCTGATAATACCATTGGGTTTTGCTAACTTTCTAGGGTTGACAAACCCTCTGTGTGTAACACACCTCAATCTGCTCCACTGTGGGGATGAGGATGTGGGCTTCTCTGCATGTTGTGTATCTGCCTCTGGTAACAGCATCTTAAAGCAGGCAAAGAAGAAATTCAGCAACTATGCCAGTGGGGGATCATCTTCAGCAGTTCTGAGGTCAGTTCTGTGATGGGAGATGTGCTGGAATCCCTGCCACAAATGCCTGCAGTTGTTGCTGCCAAGGTAGTACTTGATAATTTCCAGTAATCTGTAATTACCTTTTAAATACTTCTCTTTTGGTCAGCACAGACCTTCTTATAAAGTGGGGGTGTGGAAATGTTCTGTCTCAGAGGCCATTTACATTTTTAGAAAGTCCTCTGAGGGCCAAAGCTTTTATTCAGCATCTCAGACCATATGTTGCCACTCTTATAAATGTAGTATACCATCTATCAGTTTTTTATGACATATTTTTATGATTATTTTTTATTTGAACAGTTGATGCTTTTATTTTTTATTTTTTTTTTTATTTTTTTTATTTAGAAAATTTATTCATTTCATTTAAACAACTATATACACAACAGAAAAACAAAAAAACAATCAAAA
>JARVJO010030635.1:0-11860 GCA_031762555.1 Cynodonichthys magdalenae | reverse complement strand
TGTACATTACAGGTCTCTCTTGTAAATGAGACTACGTGTCTCAATGAGATTACCTGCCTAAATAAATAAAAAAAAAAAAATTAACGTAAAGCATCACAGTAAATACATCAAAAACATTCAAACAAAAATAAAATAATAAGACAACACAGATTAGAAACAGATACTCACACACATCACTGCCCACACCATGAAAATCCAGGCTGACACTTTAAAAGTTATGAACACAGACGTGATCCTCGTGCTGTGAGGCAAACAGTCTGTGAAAATAAACGTGAAATTAAGCAACAGTGAATTCATAAAATTTTTTCTTTCATACAGTGCATATTTTATGATTCTTTCCTTTGCAGAGAATCATCCAGGCTTTTATTGGAATAAAAGTTTAGCAAGCGGCGGATGGCCTCCTAAGATGATACAAAAAAAGTAACTTTGTCAACTTACTGTGAACACCATGAATGTTGGTGTCATTAGTTTAGAAACAACCCATCTTACCAGAATTTTCAGATTGTTCTGTCGTCTTTTCCTCAAGTCCTTTTGCATGCGAGTACGTGTTGGATTCCAGAGCAATAACTCTTTCTGAATCATGCCATCATGTCGTTCAGCTCATCGAGATGTTGATGGATCTCAGCTGAAACTTGAGTCAGCTGATGAGACGATTTACTGTCTATTAAAAGAGTGTATTATTAGTTCGACAATAAGGGTCATACTGACATGCAATTTTTCAAAAAAGACATTGTATAATTTTTCTTGTTTTTTTATTACCATTACAATAAAGTCTGCTATGACACTCCAGGTTGTAAACAGAGTCTGTAGAGAGAAGCAGCTGTGATGACGCTGAAATGGGCGGGACAGAAGCGGAAGGAGGTTCTTAAAGAGACAGAGGCCAATTTCAAGGCATTTAGAAATGGATACGATAAGAAGTCAAGTTTATTTTCTATTTAAACACATAAACAGCATTTTAATACCAACTAAAGGTGACATAGTTACTTTATTATAGTATAGAATTTAAATATATGCCTGAAAAACATAATATTCCCCCTTTAACATTTATGTTATATTTACAGGATACGTTTCTGTCTAACTTTTAAAATTAGCATCATTACTACACAAAAACTCATTTCAAAATGGCTAGCGTTTTTTTTTTTTATTTCCACTTCCTTACATGTACATTACAGTAAGACAGTCCTGGACACAACAGAAAAGAGGCTGGGTCAAGACAAATGGGACAAGGATTCTGGGCTAAGTTTTAAAATATCTCATAAAGTGACATCCCTTCTTCCCATTTTTTCTTTTCTGCAGTGACTCTAACTTAACATTTTTCCTTCTCTGTATCCTTGACATCCTCATTCTTTCTTGTTGTACTCTGGGTTTCTGCTTGGAGATTTGCATACCATAAACCACACTGAGCCACTGAGCTTTGTCCTCCATCAAAAACAAGTTGTATCTTGTTCTTGGATTATATATATGAATATTTATGTCACATCACAATTTAATGCTTCAAGGGTTCCTTTAGAAGCAAATAAAAAGCAGTAAGATGATTTTTGCTAAGAGCTCAAACCATTCTGTCTATTTAGCTGGTGTATAATGAGAAGTTACAGTAATGCATGGCTTTTTAAAAATACTTGTACGCTTGCAAAGCAATAACCCAAACAGTATTTAGTAGGAGTTAATTGCTAAGAGTTCTTTTTCTCCACTCAGTGCACTCAGGCATCTGTACATGGCAACTTGCTGAATCCTAATGACTACATTTCTACCAGCAAGAGCAAAAACAATAGCTCTCTTGCTATTCACTTGTACCAGCAGCAGCAGCTCTGCTTTGCTCCTGCGATCACCTACACCGACACATGAATATTCCTTACAGATTAGTTTCTCTAATAAGCATTCAACATGTGCTGAGACTGTGATTCATTTGCATAGCCACTTTTACCATGGAAAATAATAGTCACATTTCTCAAACCCATGTTTGAGGTGGGGGGGCAACATTGAATCTCCCAACAATGGGCGAACATTCAGATGTAGCAACAGCCGCAGTAGTTACACATATGCAGGTTGAGTTTTTGATCATCGAGGTGCTAGTGCTGCTGGTTGGGAGAGTTATTCTCATGAATATTGCTGAAATTGAACCTGTGGAACTCTGGTTAGAAAAAATAAATAAATAAAACGTGTTTTTTTTCTCCAAAGTTTACATTTGCTGTTGAGCTCTGGCTGTAGTTCAGTGCTGTCACAAGGTGGAAATGATGAAATTGACAGAAATAAATGGTCCTGTGGTTTTTGAGAATGCAGTCAATATTATAGTAAGCTCCTGGCTAAATTAAAACTTCAGAACACCTCACAATGGAATCACACAAGCTGCAACAAAAGAGTTTGACACTGTGGAAATACTGTTTTTATATCAGATACTGATACATAATTTGTGAAAATGCATGTTTCAAAAATGGGAGAAAAAAGGGGAATATAAATCTGAAATGGGGTCTTGATCTTCTTTATCCATCACCTCTTATTCAGTAATTTGTAAGTGAAACCTGGTGGTAACTGGTAGCTGAAGAACACTACTTAAAGGCTCAACAGACTTGATCCGAAGACCAACAGTCGACTCCCAGTCATGTGGTTGAAGGACTTTTGTGTACGCACACACCTTTCATAGCTCATGAGACATATGGTGCAGAGCAGGGAAACTACTCCTGCTGCTGTAAACATTACAGAGTTAATTAATTTTTCTTTTCTTCTTTAACTGAAGACTACATTTATTTTACTTTTTGCAGACACTTATAAAAGTAGTCTTCAGTTAAAGAGGAAAAGAAAAAAGTGTCTGGAACAGTCATTTATATGGGCGGACTTTCTGACTACTGCTTCTCAATACTATATACAACAGCTGTCTTATGGAAGCAGAGTAGTTGAAACAAATTGCCACCATGGTTATCTGAATGCTTAAACAAACATGCCCACAAACCTATAACCAATCACACAATACTTCTTTTTTCTTTTACTTGTAAATGCCTTTGTGTCTCTTAAATGTTTTTAAAATTTTTATCATTTTTTTCCCCACAAGTCTTTTTATTTTCATGTGTTTTTACATTTTTCTGTCTCCTGTTTTTACTTGACCTTATGCATTACTACCTCTTCATGCAAATAAGGTGGGCTGGGCTTGATGGGTCAGCTCCTCTGCTACTGGTCAACAGGCAGGAAGGAGCAGGATCCATGTGCAGATCCACTGTGCATGCTTGTGCTGTCTCAGTTTAGTTTAAAGTTTAGTTCAAAACAAAGGCAAGGAGAAAAACGATTACCTGTACCATTATTTTATTAAATTATATTAAAATATAAGACATGTAGGAAAGTTCTCCTGTTTTAAAAATGATTCGGTGCATTTTAAGTGTATTTATTTATTGAGCCTTTTGTGTATTTCTGCTTTTATTATTTTTATTTATGCCAGTTTCAGTCCTCCATAGACTGTCACAGAAAATTAACCTTAGCAAACAAAAATGTCTATAACTGAGCCAACTTTACAGAAGTCAGTCTAAAGATTTTGTGGGGTAATGCATGAGCAAACAACATATACCAAATGTTAACAGATTGCACAAGATTTGACTAAAATGTTGACATTCAAAATAGCAGAAAATACTTTGAGGTAGTTTCACCTTTATAATTTTCACTGTGTCTTGTTTTGTGTGCAATCTTTACACTTATGATGATAGTGGCTATGAATGGATGATGGCAAAACACCAGTACCAGGTCAAGGTTTACTGACCCAACAGCCTGATGTAAGTCTGAGCTGCCTGAAGTGAGCTCAGCAGGCTGAAAGCAAACGTGTCTTTCAATGGAATACTCATTTCTTTTTCTTTTCATTTATTAATTTTTCTGTATTTGCTCTCATTTTTAATTCCTACACCCTAGCCTTGAGTCATCTGGAATATTAGTCTGTCCGTGGCCTTGTACTTCTGGCTTGTGACAGAGTCAATGTAGCATGCTGCCCAAAATTCCAACGTAACTTTGTAAAAATTTAAACTAAGAAAAAATGGCCTTCATTTTGAAACATAAACTGTAGAAGTGTAGTCACTCCCTGGCTGCCAGGGTAATGTGAAGCACACTAAAAAGTATGCCTCAAACAAACAGCTTATGTTCAAGAAATACAATTTAGATCTTTAAACATCCTGAACTATGAGCAGCGGAAGGCTGTTGTCATCAAATATGTACATTTTTAGGCTTCTACGGTGTTTTATGTAGGAGATATACCAAAAGATATATCAAAAGGACAAGGGACTAGATTGCCATATATTATATTATCCAGTAAATTATCAATATCAGTCAAAACAACCCAGTCATTATATTTTGTTATTTCTAGAAGACATTTTGGCGCAGGAAAACTGAAAGTAGAACTGAATAATAAAGATGTTCAACGCACAGATTTCCTTTCTGATTAAACTAAATCTTTCAGAAAAAAGGAAAACTCAGGCTGGTAATGGCGATACTGATACTTTGGACAAATACAATGTGTTTGGTCATAATCATATTGCACTCTAAACCACTGCTTTGTTAGGAAATTATTTACTCATTTTAAAGTCAGAAATATATTGATATGGTGTCATAGAACAGAGGACACAATCATAAAAATATGTAAAAATTGTGTTTTAAAGACTAAAAAGATTAAGTAAAATAATAAAACCATTAAAATAAATAATTGTTTAATTATCAAGAACTACTATAAAAATTAAAACATCTTAATTTACATTGCATGAACATATTAACATGAAAATACAGAATTTGCTTCTGTATTAGACACCTAGGTGGAAGAAAAGGTTGTTTCCACCAACCACATGGGATTTAGACAAGATTTCAATAACTTGATAATGATGTTGCCCGGAAATGACCGAAGTATCAAAGTATACTATACTTTGGTTTCAGAATCCATTTTAGAGCATAAAGTTCTGGTAATGATATTTCAGCATTGAGCCACACTTCTACTGCATCATCATGGTGTACTGTTTAAACTGTTGCCTCATAGCACTGTACAGGTCTTTACGTGTAGTGATTGCATTATTTTCCTAAGCATACTGGGTCACTTCAATTTCCTCAGCTGAAAAACTTGCATGTCTAACTGATGTTTCTAAAATAATCAAAGGAAATCTTTTGACCAAAAAGAAAACTGTGCTTGCCCATAATTACAAATAAAATCTAAATATTTGTGAGTTGACTATCTAATAGAGCACTGCATGTCTGTAAACGACAAACATCTGACTGGTTTGGACTGGTTCAATAAACCTTATATGTTCAGTACCGGGACACTGTGACTCCTTTACACCGGTTGGCAACGAAAAGCAATTTTGTATTAAAAAAACATCACAGGCAATAAAAACAGCAACATGAAAGCTCACTGTCCTGTGGATGAAGCTGTCTCTCAAAGAAGTACATATCAAACCAAAACACACACTCATACCTGACATTTGCATGAGTGCAAAAACCCAGGTTTCCACACATTCGTATATTCTGCAGATGCAGACAGAGACGTGCACACATGCACACAAACTTACATCCAATAAAGGACACGTGGATGTGCACACCTGCCAACTGTCAGCCTGCAAACAAATGACAATGATGCACAGCAGGTAGGCAAGTTTAATATTGAGAAAAATCCACATGGAATACTGATACATCTTCTAGTAAATAGTTTTGAACCTCACAGGAAATTGAATGTAATTGAAATCAAATGACGATGACAGTGTAATGTGTTAGAATGGTGCAGCAGCAGGTAACATTTTGGGACAAGTGACAAATATGAACTCATGAACATGAATCTCATTTTCTTAAATGTTTGTTCATATAAATAATTGTAGAGGCTGCTTGAGGCGAAAGACTGTTCTTTTGTCTAACATTAACAAAATGAACCCAAAGAGGAAAATTCTCAGAAAGTTATGAATTAATATGCAGATACTATTGATAAACTTTTGGGTTTACGTCAATTCAAGAAGGCCATCGCTACTAACTGACACAAGTCAACAAAGAAATGACTATAGGTTGGTTTATACTTCAAGTCGCACACACCTTTTCCCCCCTGCTGAGTGCAAAAAACGATGCAACTTCCGTCTGCTCTTCCGCTGCTATCCCCCAGTGACAGCTGTCCTCTACATTGACCCCAGTCAGAACTGTGAGAAGCGGACGTTGTGGCTCGGAGCTTGTGATTGGTTTGAACTTCGTTGGTGTTTGTTCATGAGGAGCACCGCAGCGGGTCAGTCCTCAGCTGTGGCATTGCCGAGGAGTTGGACCGAGTTGGACCAGAACAGAACCCACCCCGCAGCTCTTCCTTCTGCAGGTTATTTTGTTTAAAATTATAATTTTTGTCTGAAGCCAGTTTTAAAAAGAGCTTGAAGAGCAGCTGGTTTGATCTGGGTCCCAAGTATGAACGTGTGCACACAGCTGATCACGGCTTTTTTTCCATCCAGCTTTAACAAAGAAAAAAAAAGAAACGGCTTTACTTCACTCAACTTAACACTGATGTTGAGTGGAAAAAACACTATCCAGCCATCATTATTGTAGTTTGTATACTTTATATGAGCTGTGCGAGGGCAAAGGGAGGATTTATGATAATTTCTGGCCCACTGCGTCTTCAGTCCGTTTATACTCAGTCAGGAAAATTGGAACCCACTGTCTCACGTCTTATTGAAGTATAATCCAGGCTTATATCTTAGTCCATTTTAAAGATAATGAACTAAAATCTGGAATGCTAATACCAGCAGCCTATTCACAACAAATGTTCCAAGCTATACATAATGTGCGACACATTTGCTTTGAAAGTTGATATTAACTGTTAGAGTCAACCCTGTATGTCTGTTAGCAAAATATCTCATGAGCAGATTTTAATGAAACTGTCATAGTATCCGGCTGTACTTCTGCAATATATTACCATTTAAAGTAAATCCAAATCACAATGGTCGCCACAGACAAAGGGACAAAAAATTTAAATGACTATAACAAATATTGAGCTAAAATTGGTGCAAGACACAGGTTGAAGAATAAATAGACCATGTATCTGCTGATAGTGCTGAGGTTTCTGAATGTATCAATCTGCCAAGAGTTCAATAGACTTTGGACTGACTAGATACATTCAGCAGCCTTGGCATCTTTGGTATAAACATTTATACACACTTATATTAAGTGTATATAGTAATACAGACATTGTTCGATTACAAAAACTTCCTAAAGCTAAACAAAAAGAGCCACGCAAAAGTGTACAAGTTTAACATTAGGTAATGTAGGTTTTTTCGCACTTGTGTGTAATTTTTGAGTTGTTTCATAAGCCTAAAAAAATGACTACAAACAAAATCAGGCCTTCTGTTGACTAGCCATTAGCCTAACTTTGCACTCTTTTCTCGATACTTTATTCTCTATGACTGATGTCACAGCTGATCCTATTGATAACTATTTGACAGAGTATCACTTCAAAGTTGACTTGACTGTCCATTTAATTGGTGTTCCATTAATAGGATTTCTAGGTTTCCTGTTTTTGTGTTCCTGATATAGAATTTCCTTTTCTATTTTTTTATTATTAAAGATAGGTAGACTGTATGATGCCTTCATGGATTTCAGTACTATATGATATAGCCTCCAGGTATCGGCAGTCCAAGCGGATTGCAGCTCGGGTGGTTGCTGAGGCAAAAACTCGGGCATGGTGGGGAGTTCAGAGAGGCCATGGAAAAAGACTTCTGTACAGCTTCGAGGTGATTTTGGTCCACCATCCGGCGTCTCAGGGGGGAAAGCGGTTCGCCACCAACACTGTGGGTATGGTGGGTTTGCTGACCTCAACTCGGGACGTTGTGGGTCGGTGGGCGGAATACTTTGAAGACCTCCTCAATCCTACCGGCACGTCTTCCAATGAGGAAGCCAGACACAAATCTGCAAAACTCCTTGAGTGATTCTCTGATTTTGGCAGATGTGGAAAAGAAGCTGTAGCCCTTCAGCACATTATTTTCCACATCTACAGTGAGCTGGTCAATACCATGCTTCACTGTGTTATGTACAATGTGGGCATGGCAGTTTCCTTGCAGAAGATATTTTTGTTTCTTCTTCAAGTTGGTGAAGACAGAGTTGTGAATTCCATAATTGACATTTGTATTGTCTGCACTAAATGCTGTCACTTGATCAAACGATAAACCCAATTTTTCAAGCGACTGCTCTATCAGAGCTACAATCCCAGCAGCAGACTCAATCAAGCATTTTGTTGGTGATCCCACATTTTGGACTGAAATATTGAACAGCAAGGGGAAACATCTTCCTGTTGCCTTTATTTGAAGCATCCGTCTGTAATGAGAATGGGAAGGGTTTATCTGATGTTAGGGCATTGACAACATCACCCACTGCCTTTGGAGCAAGGACATCTTTAACCACTGCCTCTGCCTTTGTTCTTCCCACCGTCATTTTTTTTTTTACAGTTTTTGAATCTGCTAGCACCTTTTGATTCAGTTTATGTGCACAGTCAGCATTGTTGTGGCTGAGGTTGTGTCTGACTGTGTGGTACACCTGTGTCACCTCAGCTGAGGTAACAGAGTTAATGAGATTACAAATTGTTAATTAAATTGAGTCTGCTCATCCAAACAGTTAAACCACAATAGTACAAAAATGTATAAATTATCACGGAAGTTTAAATTCCTCAAAAATATCAATATTTTGACAAATAATACCAATCACAAACTAGGTTTTAATTATTCTGCAATTAGCATCAAAAAATCTAGTTCGGGCTTGAAGTATATAAATGCTGAAGTTTTAAAGCTGAAGCATTTCTAATGTGTTCAA
Source organism: Cynodonichthys magdalenae (assembly GCA_031762555.1). Classification (NCBI taxonomy): domain Eukaryota; kingdom Metazoa; phylum Chordata; class Actinopteri; order Cyprinodontiformes; family Rivulidae; genus Cynodonichthys; species Cynodonichthys magdalenae. Next base: position 3,082 of record JARVJO010030635.1, on the reverse strand, counting down.
GATGCATGAATAGGGCTGAAATCTGCCTGTGGTAGCGCTGCACCAAGAAACTACATGGAAACCACTGAAAAAGATACTGAGTCATCACAAAATGTAAACAAACAAGGAGGGACATCAGATTTTAGCAGTTGTAGGGTTTCTTTTTTGTTATATAGGATCTGGAAGAGGAGGGAAGCAGACATGTGAGTCCAGATTCTCAAAAGCGAGAGCTTTACAACAGTGGGAGTTCTAATAGTCTTTCTTACTGGGATCTTCAGGAGGACCCGGGCGTGGAGAGGAGGAGGAACCAAAGGGTCAGTGACAGAATCTTCAGGCAGAGTGACCAACGTTTGCAGGTGGGTTTCCAGGTAGGTTCGGCTTCCAGTGGATGAACTATGGTGTAGAGTCCTGACAGGAGCGAAGAATACAAGGTGAGTAGAACCCAGGGCGTGCTGTGATCCAAAAAACCTAGTATATCCAAAAATACAAAAATAAATGTCTTAGGGGACAAGAATTATTTAACTGAGGGGCTGCTTATACTACCAGAAGGGTGAGATGCATCAGCGTCGATCAAACAGCCAAGGAGCCTTTTAAGCCTCAGTCTGTCATCAATAGAACCAGAGGCAGGTGCAGGTAATTGGGTGAATACAAAAAAAATTGGGCAAAGCACCAAATCCTAACAGTTTTTTACACAATGCGGCTGAGACAGCTCAGTATGAGCGGAGTGCACTGAACTGCACTAGAGTTCACTTCAACCAAACTGAGACCTTTAGGTGGACCAGAGTTCAAATTGGACATTCACACCTCCCCAAACGAACCGGACTGTCTAGGCAAACAAACTAGATTTTGATTAAAGCAGACTAAACACGGCTGGTGTGAATACACCAAAATAATATGCATGCCATGCATCTTCCCATTCACGTCTGTATCTTTGCATACGTTTTCGTTACTGGGGACGTGGTGCAGTATCGGATGGAGAAGTAGTGAACATTTTTAAAAGTTGCTGGTCTGTGTTGCTAGGAAATGGTGACAACCTGTCTGGGGTCCTATGGATCCTGCAATGACAATTTTGCTGGCCTTAGTATTTCCTGTATTTTATTTAGTGCTTAATTGTTACATTTTGTGTCAATGTGTGTGACAGAGATTAGTTCTGCACGTTTGTAAAATACGGAACAAATCGCGTCCTGTATCAGCTCAATACGGGACGCAACATTTAAATGCCAAATAAAGGACGATTCCATATTTTACAGGACGGGTGGCAACCCTATCCTGGGCATGTGCAGTAAGTCCTCAATGCAAAATAATAGGGAGTCCCTGGGCACAGTTGACCTGCGCCCAGAAGGTGCTTTGCATACCGGAAATGGGTCGACGCCATGTTCAGTACGCCAGACGAACCAAGCCAGTAAGCTAATGGAGGAGCTAACAGCCCAGCTAAGTCTCTTAAAACAAAACCTTTTTGATGAGAACACACCAGGAGAAGCTTAAAGTAAAATAACTTGGACCTGATCAGATGGCCATGAAGAGCAACAGACCAAAGAAGAGGGAGTGTTTACATTCAATCATTTTCCTGGACCGACCTGCTGGATTAGCAACAAGGTTAAGCTAACCGCTAGTAACGAGGCTAAGAAAAGTAATGGTAAATGTCCTGAACCTATAAAGTACTTCATCAGGTCCAAAGGTTCCAAAGTGCTTTACACTACATTCATTCACCTCTTCATACACACTTTCACACACTGAATATGGAAAGCTACATTGTAGCCAGAGCTGCCCTGGGGCCCAGTGACAGAGGTAAGGCTGCCACACACTGACACCACCAATCTTGCCCAACAATATGACTGAGACAGACAAAGAGGGGGTTCAAACAGGCAACCGGATGAACCCCTACCACTGGTTGAAACTGTTGCCCAGAGTAAAGTAAAGAAAAGTTGGTCCACATACCAAAAGGAATGATGTTGAAGTTTAATATTTTAAATGTAACTGTCAAAAGCAACTCTATAAAAACAGCTAATGTTTAATAAAGCTGGATAAGGTGACTTAGTGTTTGCTCCAATAGAGAGCCCAAGCATTTTTTTTAAAATAGACATGGCTGGTAATGTTACTGCCTGGCCCTTGAGCATATCACACAAATGTTGCTAGAATATCCTGAACACAATAAGCTTGTCTTTTTTGATATGTGGTGGAGATGGGGGGTGGGCTCGGTGACTTTGGTAGATACTGGTTTAGTGCCAGGGGCTGGACAATGATGATGGTTATGTGGAGAAAATAGGAGATTTGAGAATAGTGTGAGATCTTGACACATTTTTTCATGTTGTCAGTGAAACCCAGGAGGGGGGATTATAGTCAGACAATCATCTAAAAATAGCTAATGTCTATGAAATTCTAAGTTTACAGCAACTTGTACAGGTACAGAAGTTTAATCAAGTATGTACATGAAGTAACAGGCCATAAGTCACCATTTTCAAAATGATTAATTATAAGAATCAATTTATTGCTTTCAGACTCCTTTTACAGCCACATTTTCCAACAGTGAATACATTTATTTTTCAAACTAACATTTTAAGTAATATGTTTTTTAGAGGAATGTGGCCTAATTCGTCCATCCATCCATCCGTTTTCTTCCGCTTTTCCGGGATGAGGTCGTGGGGCAGCAGCCTAGGCAGAGAGACCCAGACTTCCCTCTCCCCAGCCACTTGGGCCAGCTCGTCCGGGGGAATCCCAAGGCGTTCCCAGGCCTGCTGAGAAACATAGTCCCTCCAACGTGTCCTGGGTCTTCCTCTGGGCCTCCTCCCAGTGGGACATGCCCGGAAGTCCTCACCAGGGAGGCGTCCAGGAGGCATCCTAACTAGATGCCCGACCGACCGGTAAATCGAGAGCTTCACCTTCTGGCTCAGTTCTCGCTTCACCACGACAGATCGGTACAGCGCCCGCATCACTGCAGACACAGCACCGATCCGCCTGTCGATCTCCGTCTCACTTTTCTCCATTCTTCCCTCAATCGTGAACAAGACCCCGAGATACTTAAACTTCTCCACTTGGGGAAGGACCTCCTCCCTGACCCGGAGAGAGCACCCTACCCTTTTCCGGCTCAAGACCATGGTCTCGG
>JARVJO010030634.1:0-11875 GCA_031762555.1 Cynodonichthys magdalenae | reverse complement strand
TAAAGACATGCTGAAGAGCAGGGAAACAACTAAAACATGCAGGGTAGTGGGTCACGAGGACCGGATTTAAGAACCACTGCCTTACATTCAGTACACTACAGAGACATTTTAAGGGTTACTTGTAAATATACTTAGCAGAAAAAGTAAGTCAATTTGTGTTTGGTAGATTCTATGTTGCAAAAAAAGCTTCTTGGCAATAAATTTAAATCGGGCACCTGATTGGCAGCACCTGGGGCTACCAGAAGCTCAAGCAGCAATAGCAACAGCAAAATAAAGTGTTTGACCCATACTCAGCTCTACTGCTCATCCCATAAATGCATGTTCCTTACAAATGTGGTACCGTTTAAAAAGGAAATTAGCAGACTTTTTTTAACAGCATAAGATTTACTGCCAAGAATTGTTACAACAAAGAAATAATCTACCAAACACAAATTTCCTTACGTTTTGTGCCAAGTATACGTAACATTTTGTGTATTTAAATTTTTTAAAACACATTCAGTACTTCTCCCGTCTTTTTTATAACGCTAAGAAGTTTGTAGCATAGTTAGCATTTTTATCAAAACACAACAAATCAACGTTTGCATAACAAAAACACCGGAAATTAAATATTTGCGTCAATAAAATTAGACATCATTTTTTGACAAAAAAAACCAAACAAACACCTAGAGTTTTATTATTTTCTTATTTAAAGCTTTAATCACAACTACTGATCTTGCTAAGCTCGCAAGAAAAAAACTTGAGGCCTTTTTTATTTAGTGACTTTTGCTGTAAACATGTATAAAGGTTGTACTTTTTTTTCACTTCCCTTAAAAAATATTAAAACACATTTTTAAGGATTTACTTTTAGATGTTTGCTTTCATCTGAAGACACTGGACAGCTCAAGGTCCACTTCCTGTCGTTGACCTCATTTGTCTCACAGCATAACTACAACTAACTTATTCTTTCATTTCTTAAACCTTCATTTTTACATCCACCACCCTCTCACTGTGTGACAACAAAGTATAAACGGCTTTACTTAAAGGGCATGACTAAGATGTTAAGGATTTTCTCATTGTCGTTTATTCTTGCACTGGCTCAGACACTTTATGGACTCCCCATTATTCAGTCTATTTGGCATCTCTCAGTGCTCATCAATTTTAGCAGGAGGTCACTTTACTGATTTACTCACTCCAATTACTCTAATTTACTTCTCTATAAACCTCCACCCATATGAAGCATCCAGCCTCTTCCTTCTCCTCCCATTACTCTGTGCCAGCTGCTGCTCATCCTCACACTTAGTTCTGTTTGGGCCTTTAATGGGGCGATACAATAACTTTTAAAGGATCAAATCCGACATATTTCTGAGACACCCCAGTGGTGGTAAAATTGCATTTAGTTATAACTGAAGAGGAAATTTAGAAGAAAAAAAAAAGCTAGATGTGGCTGTTCTTTTTCCCTTTAAAAAATTAAAAGATTAATTTTATTATATATATATAGAGATAGATATAGATGTGCTCTCTGAGCTCACCCTGTCAATTTTTTATTTCTTTGTCTGCTTCAGATGTGTTTGAACCGCCGGTGCCAGAACGTCAGCGTTTTTAATGTGCACGAGTGCGCAGCCAAGTGCAGCGGTCGAGGGGTAAGTACGGCACCTCTACGTCATATTTCATGGCAAACCTCAGCCCGGTTAATGCCCCGTTTCCTTCTCGCCGAAGCTCCCGAAGCTGCAACACGTTCAAATTTCAGTTCATTCTACGGTGGTTAGGGGATAAATGGCGACGCCGAGCCATAAATCACCGTGAGTGCTGAAAGGTTCAATCAATTAGATATAATGATCTCATTTATGTTCAACTCTAGGTGCCATTCATCACACGCTCAGGCTGTCACTCTTGTCATAAAACCTGAATTAAAATTTGTTGGCCAAATTTTGTTTGGGGAAAAGCAACGACACACAGTTTTAGGACTTAGGTTACGCATTTTTGTTCCCAACTCTAAACGCTGAACATATATGGGTGGTCCTGTTTGACACAAAATATGTAGCTTAGTGATATAAATTCTCTGACAGGTCTGGGTTTTAATCATGGAGTCGTTCCTACGTGGCAAATATTGAAGAAACAGTTGCAACTGCCTCTTAAAATAAAACATCACCAGTCATTAGGGGGTCATAGTTGCTTGCATAGTTCCTGTTAGTACACATCTATAAAACACTAAGGAATAAAACTAAAGGATGTGGCTGCTGCAGGAGAGGGGGCACCCCTGCCTGCAGAGATTAGATCAAGATGTTGAAGCCTTCACCTGTTCCAAATTACCCAGGCAGGGAATCCTCCCAGACTTTACCGTTCCTGCACAACAGGAGGACAAGAGGGGGGAGAGAGTCGAAATGCAGTTGAAAGAACAGAGTGTGCTTTGGTTTTCATATCAGACTATATATATTCACTTATTTAGAAATACAACAAACATTCACCTATTTCATCTCGTTCAAAATGACAGCTCTCTTTCTGTTGCTGAGTTAATCATTTTAAACAGAATTTCTTCAAGTTAGCCGGTTTAAGCAAAGCAGCGTTTCAAAGCAGTTACCATCCTGAAAGTTGCGATGGGCATTTTCTCAACTTTGCAATAAATAAAGTATATTTTTGTTGGACTCTTAAATCTTGCTTGGTGTTATAAACCTGTGGATTGCTGCATATTGTTCCTTTGTTTTGCTGCAGGTGTGCAACAACAACAAGAACTGTCACTGTGAGGCTCACTGGGGGCCTCCTTTCTGTGACGCGGCAGGTTTTGGAGGAAGTGTGGACAGTGGCCCCATCAGACTTGCAGGTAAGTTAGTAGAAGAGGCATTTAAATTGAAGCTAACTTTATTTCCTTATTCCCCTTTGGCCATTTTATAAATGCCCTATACTTATAATTCTTTGAAAAATGTTGGTTATATTTTAATAATAAAAGCATCAGAACAGTCGTGTACATCATTCGCTAAAATCATTCCACTTCCTACAAAGTTCACAGAAAACTGCAGACAGCGAAACAATGAGTGAATGTTCTGAAAATGTACTTTTTCTTCTGAGCAGACAACAAGACCTTGACGGTGGGCATCCTGGTGTCTCTCCTCTCTGTGCTGCTGGCTGCTCTGATCGTCTGCATCAAGAGGAAAACCCTGAAGGGTCTGCTGTTCACTGGCAAAAAGAACCCCATGGAGAAGCTTAGGTTTGGTTTAAATCATTTGTTAAAATAAAAAAAAAGTTTTATGTTTCACACAGCAGTCAGGAAATGGATGCTAAGACTAAGAGTTTTGTAACTTTTTTCAAATATTTAACTTTATTTACAAAGGTTTTCTACAATGCAATACATTATAATTTCTTCAATTTCTTTAAAACGTTGCTCTCTTTAAAATCTGCTTTAATATATTTGTTCTGTTGTCTCCCCATTCTACTTTTAGCTTTTAGTACCAATTGCTATTTTTAGTTTTTAGTCAGCCTATTGTTACTTTTAGCTTTTAATTCGTCTTATGCTACTTTGTATTTAGCTAACTAGCCTTTGCTACATTTAGCTTCCATTCTGCTACTTTTAGCTTTTCACAAGCTTTTTTGTTATTTTAAGCTTTTAGCTTGCCTTCTGCTAGATTTAGCCTTTCGCTAACTTTGTTAGTTTTAGCTTCTAGTTAGCTTTTTGAAACTTTTACCTTGTCTTTTGCTACTTTTAGCTATTAGCTATTGAGGTTTTAGCTTGACCAAAACAAAAATATATTTGTTTTAGCTCTTTGATCAGAAAGTGATGTAAGTTATGATCAGTAAAATAAAAAGCATAAACATAAATTTTCCCCATCTGGTTTTGTGTCACAGATCAGAGACTGCTGTCATCAGCGGACCACCGGCTCCTAAACCTCCATCCACAGCGAGCACGTCTCCGTCTCGACCGGCACCGCCTCTGCCGCACAGTGCCACCATCTTCAAGGTCACTCCAGCAGCTCACACGTCTCACTCCGACTGTCAGTCATAGAGACACACAAACAACCAGCTTCAAACTGAAAAGACATTTGTACAGTCAGACTAAAGGACGATGAGCAGCAGATCTTTGCTGCGGCTGCTCTCACAAGTCGTTCTCAGCTGGATGGATGTGTTGTTTTCACACAAATGGCAGCTCATTCAAACCCAATTAAGCCGTCCCTCTGAACGTGGACAGGCGGCGGAGGCGGTGATAATGGAGTCGGGGAGGGCTCCGGACACTTGAATGCATTTCTTGTCATTAACAGCTGCCTTTTTCAGAGGGGAATTGATTTATCTGCATGTTGGCCGCATGAATAATGTTGACGGAGCCACTCGGTTGACACCTGAAGCAATTCTGTTGCTAATAATTGCAAGACAGAGACCTCGGCTTTTGCTGTAATGACTTGTGTGCCTCCGCCGCCATGTGCCTTAACCAGTGCATTAGTGGTTTGACATTATTTATAATAAGAAGTGATTCGACTGATGTAGGTTTGCTGAGGGATGAAAGCAGCCGGGTCAGAAGGGTCGCAGTGAGGCGGGGATCAAGCGCATTAGCATGAGGTTGATATTTTCAGTTAGCAGCAGGTGCTTTTCATTTGGTGAAAGGCAAAAGAAGATGTAAGGGCTGTTTGATGTGAGCGCAACGCAGGTGAGGTCAGACGAGTGTGACAAGCTGCTCACATCTGGTCTGGGATTAAAAATGAAGCAGCCTGATAATTTGGCTTAAATTAATGTCAAATCTTTCTAAGTGTGTGGCCCGTTTGGCTGCGTCCATTTTAGAATTAGGCCAAACAGGCGCTTAAGGGACAGTTTAAGTCTTTAATTAGTTACCGGTGAAGGATTTGGGTAAATCTAAGCAGCCATTGGAGGGACTGATTTACACGTTTCTGATAGCAGCAGAGGAGGAGAACAGGATTGTTTTCTATAAGGAATCACACGGTTTGACCAAATGACTTTCATCTTTCTGCAGTTTCCTCACCGTGGGCCGGAGGCAGGACCCCCACCAGCTCCGTACCCGCCTCACAGCCTGCGCAGACTTCCCCAGTGCCCTCCAGTTCACCTCAGCCACCCGGTTCCCCTGTCCCTCACACTGTCCCTCTCCCCAGGGCCCCAGCAGCCGAGACCCCCGGCCCCTCCGCCTCACCGAGCCCCTCCTCCTCACATCCACATGGCACCCAGGGGAGCGTCGTTTCGCAGCGTGTCACACCACAACTCCTGCAGGATGGTGATGGTGAGTCAACTTCCTGCTTCCCCTCAGTGGGCAAAAGTTTTAATCCACGATGTTTCGTAGCACCAGGAGAGTCTTTCACTCACCAGCCTGTGCCACAACCACGTTCACTTTTAGGCTGGTGTTTAGATGCCGATTCTGCGCCCTATAAAATTTTCAGTCTCGTTGACAGTCCAGCACAGTCTAGGAAAACAGTGAGAGTAAACCAGGAGCTTATAGCATCCAGACGTCAAATCTGCAACACAAAACACCACATAAATAATGAAAATGGAGCCAGACTTGTGTGTGTGTGTGTGTGTTTGGGGGTGTAGTAGTAGTAAACTTACTGCCACAGCTACAGCTCAGAGTCTTAGTTCTGACCTTCCAGGCTGTAAAACGCTGAAGGAAAGAGAAAGTTTGAGACTCTTGAAGGTAAATCTTCAGCTCTGTGATTCTCAAAGACTGTGGCTTTAATTTGGTTTAATTTTAAACTCTGTGGCAACAGGAACAAAAAAAAAAAGGAGCAAATTGAAACAAACTGTAGACAGACAATAAATTTGACAAGTCATCAGAGCATCGCCTGGTTCCAGTCTCACTTAGCTGCTTTTGTTTTGTTTGATACTTTGCCCTGCTATTAGCTATCTGAAAACATCACAGTGGCTTCAGTAAAAGTGATTAACATCTGGAATGAACCTCACACGTAGAAATAAGTATCGTCATCTAATACATCTGTTTTCTTGTATCTTGTCCTACTTTAACGAGGACATATGTAAAATCTACATCATCTGTTAAATATATTTTGTTTTGTACTTGGAGTCTCTAGGAGTGCAGAAAAGTTGAATTTAGTCTTTCTCTGTGTAGATATCTTTATATTCTGTTTGGGTCATATTTTTTGTCCCATTCGGTTTTTCTATGACGTTTTCTGAACTGTTACGTCACAGTATTTGCGACGGAACAGACAAATAAAGTCTGGACTTACAAACTACAATTTGGTGGTCTTCATTGTAACAATAAGGAGGAATTCAGTCCAAAGCAATGCAGTTCCACTTTATATAGACCGAAATTAAATGCCTGGATGTACTTTACAAAATGATTATGTCTAAATGAAATGATTGGGTCTAAATCAGTTTAGACAAAATGTTTTGGGTTTATTCTGTCTGCAAATAAAAACGTGAGTTTTGGAGTCACAACTTGTTTCGATAATTTCTATACATTCAACAATTTTTTTTCCTGATTTTGTGATGCGAACATTAACGGAAAGCAAAAATTCAACATGACGTTGCGTTTTGTCCACGTAGCATTCAGTTTCACAAAGACCGATGAGCGTGTCACACCTGTTCACCAGGTGCTCCGTACGGCAGCTCCTGGCAGAGTTTTGTCTTTGGGAAGTAGAGCCTCTCAGCTGCTCCTTGTTGATGTCAGAATGTGAAAGTGATTCCTTTTGGCAGCAGACTTCTCTGACAGGATCTCTGGCAGCTGTTTGGCAGCTCCGAGACGTTGACAGAAGATGCGATCGCTCTCTGCTGGGGGGCGACCAAGCTTCACCTCCCCTCGGAGTTTTAGGATTCTTGAGGGCTGAATCTGCAGAAGCATTTTGTATCAGTTCATCACCGGATCAGACCTGCTGGTTTTGTCTTGAATGGCGATGCTGACTGTCACTGAGATGTTTGAAGTTCGGCCTTTGTTTTGTAAATTTGAATAAAGACACTTTGTTTTTTCAAAGAAAACCCGATAGCCTTTCCCATCACATGTTGCCTCAACAAGGTTGCCACGGTGAAATGAAATAAGCTGTATTAGTTTGTGTGTGAGCGCCCTCTTGTGGTGATTAATAGTTTTATATATTTGCTTACACAGGAGCTGGAGAAGCCCAGTCCTCCACAGAAACCTCTGCCTGCCGATCCGAGGAGCTCCCGTCTGGTGCGAAGCCCCTCTTCAGTGCAGGACCACTCTGTAGGTCAGGGGTCCTCTGTTATATGTGGACCTGCACCAGTTCCAGGTGCACCCAGACCTGTGCGCCCAGTCCCACACCCCAACAGGTGAGCCACAATCATTACCGTTCATAGATCTTAGCACAGTGTCAAATTTTTGTTTTCATCAACACAATGCCCCAACTTTTTTTTTTTTCTTTTAAAAATCTTGCTTGTAAAATTCTAAAAACTTTTATGTCACTTAAATATTTACTTTACTTTCTTTTCACCTCTAGGCCGAGTCCCAAGCAACCACCAACACTACCAAAGCCTTGCATTATCGCCAACTTTAAATACAGCAGCTGAGACTTTGGCCAGAAGGGACAAACAAACAAAAATAGAATTTGCACTAAAAACAAACAAACAGAGCCCTGAAATGATGGCGGCATCTCGGAGTCGTGAGATTTGCCGTGTCCCTTTGGTGCCCCGTCAAAATGGTGCTACGAGTCTGCGCTCAGGTCCATGTAAAGTATTTATATTCTGTATTTATTGCCACCCAGTGCACTGTGCCAGACACTTTTACTACATGGTAGCAACTTTTAAATCTGTTTTTTATTTTTACTTTCCTTTTTTCTACATACACTGATTTTTGTTTTTTAGAAAAAGAAAAAAAAATATGTCAAACTGCAATTATAGAAACGTTCCTGGAACATTATCTTTGCAACGACGGACGAGAACTTTGGGGTTTTCTTGAAGGGAAATGCTCTGTGTAGCATCTTTGAGCCAATCTGGCAAGACTTGAAACAATTCTAGAAGAAGGAAAATAAAAAAAGAGTTACAGCAAAGAAAGTCATCAGACAACCTCTTTCTTCTTTTACATATAGCAGAAAGTTGAACAAAGTGCCACTGATTTGCAATGAACACTTATCTTTAACCTGAGCTGAAATCAAGGAAGCATCTTTTTGTCTGGAAAACAAACTCCTGTGAAGGATCCTGTGTTTTGTTTTTATTTTTTATTTATGCCTCTGTCTCTGCACAAAAACCCACGTCAGACTGCGCTCTGGTGCAAACGTGTTCATGGGTGCGTTTTAAATCGTTTTTCATCCGATGGGAAAGAACTTCACTTGAAAAAAGGGCGCATTTCTCATTCTGTGAAGATAAACGACGTCCGACGAGCCGCAGGTTCTCCACCACTAACAAGCAGTTTGTTTTTCTTTTTTAGTTTGGCTCCTTGAAGCCAGTTTACAGGAAGCGGACGGTGTTTTAGTATTTACTGTCAGACAGTCCTTTACCAACATATAGACTGAAAACTGACTGTCATATTGTCTTTTATTTTGAAATAAATGCACACATTTCCTTTGCTTTTCCAATAATCTGTACTAATAGACAACATTTGAGTGTAGTCACATGTTCCGTCTGTATGTTCTTTGTATCTTGTGTTACAGGTGAACACTTTTATGAAGAATGCTTTTTTTTCTTTCTTACTAATGTTTGATACTTTGTATGTAAAAAAAAAAGAAAAAATATCTAAAAAATAATAAAAGTATCATTCATGATGTTTAAACACACAAACAGTAAAACTGTTTTCAAAACAAAAACACATTTGTGGATTTTTTGTGTACGAATGAATTTTGAACGCACTTTTTGTTTTTCCATCCGAGACTGGTGCTGCGTCATATTGACCAAACACTTTTACTCCAACAGATCTCTTACAGGCTAATGCAAAGCTCATCGCCAGATAGCATCACTGAAAGGACCGTCTGCCCCCTGATGAGAGCAAAGACATCCTGCAGGACATGTTGGACCCCGAGAACCAGAAACGGCACAAAAAAAAAAACTGCAACACAAATACAAGCTGTGCAACAGAAACACGTGATTCACTGAACTGAAAATTATACGGATTGTTCATAAATTACACGGATTTCCCCCCATATTGCACGTATACAGACTTACGGATGTCAATGAAAGCTACAGGCTGGTATTTACCATATTATAAGTTTATGGACATGATGTCACTAAACACTTTCAGGAGGCAGGTTTGTCAAACATTTCTGACTTTATTACTTACCCAGCTGTATTTTGTTTTTGACTGGATTTTATTTTTTTAGCTGTTCTTAATGATGTGCTGCAAATGAACAAGATCTATAAATGTTGGATTGAAAAATAGTATTTAATGATTTTTCAACCATTTCAAGACATAACCGTACAAAACCAAGTAGTTATAATGGAATTTGGACTCACCCATCATACTTTTTAACAAGAAACACTTCCTGTTTACAGTATATCAAGTATGACTTTTCTCAAAGACAATTAAACCACACAAACTGTCCTCATGGAAACCTCAGACTTATCTTAATGTAGCTAGTTGCAATTTTACAAAATTGTCCTGAAAGGGAAAGTCTTATTTAACTGAGCCAAAATCCCATGACTATTTGACATTTTTTATTTGAGAAAATATTGAGTTGTCATTTTTAAAGCTTATAAAAGTCAGTTTAAAACCATTTATAGCTATATAATGTAAATCTATTGAAACAGACAGATTCTACGACTGCTGCACGATTATTTTCTGATACTAAATTAAATCAATAGAACCGAGTGATTGAAAATGAAAACCACAGTTAAAATAAGACTATTGTATCTGATGGTGATAAACTGATCTTTCAGATTAAAAAAATAATAATAAAGAGCATGCTGAACCTGCAGGTCTTGTATCTTTCACACAGTCAGGTATTCTTTCAGTTTGTCCATAACAGCAGGCATTCTGTCTGCGGGGATCAGCATCACTGTCCTGAAAGGCTTCATGGGTACGTCATCAAACGACCACCGGCCGCTCAAACAGGAATCTGCGTCTTCCTGAACTGAGTAGTGGAACTTCACGATGGCTTGCTGCAATGAAACAACAAAACAATAAGATTTGTTTTATTCACACCACTAGCTATTTTGTTTGGACGGATCTGAGTTTACCTCGTAAAAGAACTCCTCCTCTGCGTTGGCGAACATGTACTCCTCTTTAGGAGCTCCTCCTCTGGCTGGGATATTCCGGGTCGCCTCTTTGCACGTCTTGCTGATCACAAGGCAGTAGTGACACCTCCCGCTGGGCTTATTTGTCCTCTGAGCTTCAGCCAGTTCTTCTCTAAAATAGGACAAATATATTTGGATGATTTCTGCACATTCTACTACTAGCAAAAAAAATGTCTTCACCAGTCTGAAAAGTTCTTAATTCAGCTGTTTTATTACAAAACTATTATTGATGCATTTAAATTATCTTGAAGCTTGAATAATTACAGCTTATTTTACATAAACAAACACTCAATTAATCATGCCTAAAAAAAAAAAAAAAAGAGTGAACATCACGTCAACCAACCCTTTTAATCATGCTGCTGTCCAACAATTAGCATAGATGCTAACAACATTGAAAACACCATAGAAGAGCTAATAATATTAGCATTGATTATTACTGGGTTTTTATACATAGAAGTAACGTTTCAAAGTGAAAATAATCGTGTTATGACAACTATGATTTACAGACATGCATAGTTTAATAAAATTAAATTAAATGTGTGAAAACACTAATTTATTGCAAAACGTTTACACTGCCGAAAGCTACAGGAGCTAGGAGTGTACAATTCTGGGTCATCGAGGGTTCCTTATCCTGCTAGTTTTAGAGGTCACCCTGCTCCTCTGCACCCAATTCAGTGATTCAATTACCTCTTCAAGTTCTGCAGAAAGCTTTTTTTTTGCCAGACCGTAAGTTTAAGCAGATTAAGTTAAGTCTAGGCAGAGAAAGTAGCACTCACTGGAGCTGTTTATGCAGAGGAAGGGCGATCTGAGGAGGCACGTTGATGAAGCGCTCGCTCAGCAGGAGCCCCACAGGCTTGGTTGTGTCATTAAAAATCTGCTGGAGCTGTTCTGTTACACTGTGAGGAGCGTTCTTCTCGCACTGGTCCACAATCAGCTCCTTTACCTCCTCCACACACTGAACACCCTGCGAAAACCATCAGATTTAGGTTCAGATTCACTCATATGTTTATTTCCTTGCATTAATCCAACAAGTGTTACCTTTCTTTCTGTGAGGTTAAGCATTGTTATAAAGCCAAACACTTCATCTGGGTCCTCGTCATCGCTGTCCTCTGGAACGTCAGCTTGCTGCCAAACAAAGGCTCGGAGTTAACAAGACGTTCTAAAACAAGTTTATCATTTCAAGCCAGATTAAACCATAAAAACAGACCTTGATAACACTTCCAATGTGGTTTTGCTGGATGATGATGTCCGTCATCTCAGATGTGTTTACATGAGCCTTAAGGAAGAGCTGTGCAACACAAAAAGGTGACGTCTGTGACACTACCGGAACAATATTTCATTTATGATTCTTAAACGCTCCACACCTGTTGCAGAAGTTTCTTGATACCATTGAAATCATTGTTTGAAATACTGTGGGCTTCAAAATCCACCACGACCTCCTAGAAAACGAGAAGTTGAGAAAGAGAGAGAGACAAAATGACGTTAATATTCTCAAAACTAACTAAATATAGTTAGGGAGTCATTCTGTCATTTAGCTAGCTAGCTTAGCTGCAAGCTATCTCTTTACGACTTCGTCACCTCGTTGATTTCTTCCTCCGACGCGTCGCTGTCGTCTTCCCCAGAACCATCATCCTCCTGCGGAGTCTCCTCCGAACTGTTGTCGCTTTCTTCGGGATTTTCACCCAACCCGACTGCTCTCTTCTTAGCTGATGAAGCCATGTTGGAGCGATAAAACACGTGTGTGTGTGTGTGTGTGTGTGTGTTATTTATAAGTGGGCGG
>JARVJO010030633.1:0-11880 GCA_031762555.1 Cynodonichthys magdalenae | reverse complement strand
CCTGTGTTTCTCTGCCCTGCTGTCTGGCTTCCAGCCCCGCCCCTGCTCACCTGTTTCCCCTTGTGTTTCCTCCAGGTATTCCTCATTTGTCCTCATTAGTTTGGCTTTATATTCTGTGTCCTGTGTTCAGTCTGTGTCCGATCATTGTGTCCTCTTGTGCTGCGTTCCCTGTGCCTGAGTATGCTTCAGAGATTTTGTAAGTTTTGAGCTGCCTTGACAGCATTTTTGTTTATTATTAATGATTTTGTTTGTACCTTGGATTTTGCCTAAAACCTCAAATAATGATTGGACCAAGCTCCCAGCCTGCAGGCAAAGTTTTTTTTTCTGGACTGACTCTTTTATGAGAGTTGTGGAGCCCAGTCACATGGGTCCTCCACAGTCAGCTCTACCTTCCTTGCACTGGAGGAGCTGGTCCCGTCTCTGCCGCCGGAGGAGGAACAGGTGGCTCACCCTCTCATCATCGGATTGCTGATGATTCTCCGGTGGTCCTCCACCCTCGCCGGTAAACAGCTCCTCTGCGAGCAGATCGTGGACGTTATAGTGAGGCGTCCTGATTTGCTGCTCCTGCCTGGCCACCAGAGTGTCAACCAGTACGCTCAGCGGATCCTGGCTCACCTCCACGTCACCTGGGTCGTCGCCCATTGCCGCCTCTTCACCTGGGTTATCGCCCATCGCCTCCTCTTAGCCTGGGTCATCGCCCATCGCCTCCTCTTCGCCTGGGTCATCGCCCATCACCTCCTCTTTGCCTGGGTCATCGCCAATTGCCTTTTCATCCCCTCTGTCGCCTGTGTTCGTTGTCGCTGATGCTATGGCTCCATCAAACTCTGCCGATTTTTCACCTGCTCCCGCCTCCTCCCTTGGCTCCTCGTCAGCTCCCGCCTCCTCCTGTGGCTCCTCGTCTGCTCCTGCCTCCTCCTGTAGCTCCTTGTCTGCTCCTGCCTCCCCCTGTGGCTCCTTGTCTGCTCCCGCCTCCTCTTGTGGCTCCTTGTCTGCTACCACCTACTTCTGTGGCTCCTTTTCTGCTACCACCTCCTTGTCTGTTCCTGCTGGGCCTTCTCTCTCTGCGGGTCTCTGGTTGGATGGTTTACTGGCCATCCCCCTGGACTTTAATGTTTTTGTCCTTGTGTTCCCTGGTGTTGTGTTTGTGTTTCCCTGAGTCTCATCCCTCTCCTTTTTCGCCGTCGTTGAGGGGAGGGTTCTGTTGTGATCTGTGTGTTTTTGCTTTATTTCCTAGTATTTTTCTGTTCCCCTGTGTTTCTCTGCCCAACTGTCTGGCTTCCAGCCCCACCCCTGCTCACCTGTTTCCTCCAGGTGTTCCTCGTTTGTCCTCATTAGTTTGGCTTTATATTCTGTGTCCTGTGTTCAGTCTGTGTCTGATCACTGTGTAGTCTTGTGCTGCATTCCCTGTGCCTGAGTATCCTTCAGAGATTTTGTAATTACCTTGGATTTTTGCCTGTGCCCTGGGTTATTTGCCTGAAACCTCACATGTTTAGATGTTAATGATGGCTTTCATTTAGCTTTTCTGTATGTAAATCCAATTTCCTTTAGGCGGTTTCTTGCAGTTAGGTTACTGACATTGACTCCAGTTTTCTTCCCATTCATTCCTCATTTGTTTTGTTGTACATTTTGTTTTGGAGACATATTGCTTTAAGTTTTCTGTCTTGATGCTTTGATGTTGGTCTACCAGCACTACCTTGGTCTACCAGCATGTTTGTCTTTAACAACCTTCTAATGTTGTTTGTATTTGGTTCAGCTGACAGCTGACTGTGAACAACCAACATCTTTCGCAACATTGAGTGATGATTTACCCTCTTAAGAGTTTGATAATCCTCTCATTTGTTTCAACTGACATCTCTCGTGTTGGAGCCATGATTCATGTCAGTCCACTTGGTGAAACAGCTTTCCAAGGTGTGATCACTTTTTTTTAGATGCAGACTAACGAGCAGATGTAATTTGATGGAGGTGTTGGTTTTGGGAATAAAAATTTACCGAGTGATTCCATATTTTTTCCCTCTGCTTGGTCTAAAAAATTAACTGCTACCACATATATTTTTCTTGATTTCTTATAGTGTTTCTTAAAGCCAAAAAGACACCATTTGAAATGATTTTAGTTTTGTGTCTGTGATCTGCTTTTTTTCTACAAATTTAAATATTTGAATGAACATCCTCCTAGGCCAGTGATTCCATAATTTTTGCCAGGGGTTGTAATTCCTGCCATTATTTGTTGCAGCTATGAAACACAGGTGGCCATTGGAGTTGTCTGTCCTACAGCAGACATGCCTTTTCTGCAGAAGATCAGCATTATGTTACAGGAACACAGTAAAAAAGCTTTTTCCTGATACAAACACATAAAGCGTTCATTGTCATCTCATAAATTGTATGAAAGATGAACAGTATAGACTAAACATAAACCTAATAATAATAATATTGATAATATTTAGTGTGGGGTACCTTTGAACAGATACAAAAACAATAATCTCACTCCAACAAAGTCTGTATGTCTCACAAAGAGACCAGGCTGCTCAAAATTATTTTGTGGCCATGCGTTATCTCGTGGTCACGTTATTATCTTGTGGCCATGAGATAATAATGTTTGGCCTTTCTATACACATTTTTTTAATCCAAAGTCACCAGACGGGCGGATATAGTAAACAGTTCTCAATTAAAAAATATGCTGCTGGCCAACATTTAACATACATCTGCATGACATAAATGGCAATCTATGATGAAACAGTTAGTTTATGTTATGAATAATACATGCATCTTGAAAATGCTGACTTTAAAAAAATATATTATTAATGATTATTTATGGAACCATGAGTGTAACATCAGAAAATACTGCATGTAACAGCTCTGTGGAGCAGCCCTGGTCTATTGAAATCAACTTGATGTCATTATACATAATTATTGTTGGGTTGTGGTTTAAAAGTAAAAGTTTTGTAATTACCTTTATCATATTCCATAAAAAGTTATAAGACAAGTTTGTGACAACGAACAGTCCTGGTGGAGCCCAACATCCCCCTGAAGCCCTACTGCCAGCAATGTGAACCAAACTCTTGCTTATAGTTACTGACTGGCCTGGAGCAACAAACCTCTGATGCCATATGTACGTACCTAATTCTGCTTCTGTAACAATCTTGTTATCATTAAAATTGGTATTTGTGCATTCCTCTTTGTGAGCTTTATCATTTAATAAAGAAGAGAAACACATTTCCATTGAGTTTTTGTGTGTGTTTAGTTATCAGGAGAAAGGTCCAGTTTAAAGCTGCTGCAGCTGTTTATGTTGGGTTAAAGGCTGTGTCGCTCTGAAGCTCAAGGACTGCTCAGATAAATGTTTCAGTTCAGGCTGGAACTCACAGACCCATACAGGTTACAGTCCTGTTGACTTCTTTGTTTTAAGTAATAAGAACCAGAAACAGACAACAACGGCTTCTTTTCAGATGGTGAAAATGTTTTTGTCTGTGTGTGTGTGCGTGTTAGTAAAATATTTTATGAACCACTGGGCAGTTTTAAATAGAACTTTCAAAACCATACCAACTTTATTTATAAAGCACTTTAAACACCCTCAGGACCAAAATGCTGCACACAATCATAAAATACAATACAATCAAAAAATAGAAGTAAAATATAAAAGCAGTAATAAAATCAAATTAAATTAAACTAAACATTATCAGAAAACGTAATCTTTAGCTGTCGATCTGGTAAACAGAGGTTCAGCCACTACTTTCTGAAAGTAAATCTGTAAAAGTAAAATAAATCTGCTCCGACACAGGCAAAACAACAGGCAACATTTCACAGCTGTTTCTGTGTAAAGTCTCGGAGCACAAAGAGTTAACTTTAAGTAAACTGAGAGCGTGTCAAAGACTGTCAGCTGAAAACTACCCTCCACAGAGCAGGGGTCCACTCACAGGGGCTGGTTCTGCTCTGAGGTTCTGCAGGCGCTGCATATAAACAGAATCATGTCTCGGATATTGAACCTGCTCAGAGTTCAGCTGAGGAAAGATCCTTTCACCTGTCGAGGTTCTGCTCGCGTCTGTCTGAGATCTATCTGTGTCTCCTCAAGAAAAGCAGCTGAACAGAGGTGAGATTTATTAATCCTGGATTGTTTCACAACAGCTCTACTCTGCTGATGTTAATCAAGCTTTAATGTTTCCCTACACAGTGCTAAGAGTTATATTGTTTTTGCTCAAATTTGTTGAATGACATTTTAACTGAATTGTTGAAAAAGCTAAAATTAGCAAAGCTTAAAGCTAAAACTGATGTTTAAAGCTAAAATCAGAAATACAATATCTAGAGGCTAAACTTAGAAAAATGTTTGGCTATAAACTAAAATCATTGAAACCAAAGCAAAAAGTTACAAAACAGTGTTTAAAAGTTAAAAGAAGCAGAATGGCAACAAGTCAAAATTAGCTGTAACAAAAACCTAAAACTAACAAAACATAGAAAGAAGCTAAAACAGTTCCAGATGTAAAAGCTAGAATTAACAAAATGGTAACTAAAAGCTACAACAGTCATGAATAGACACAAATAGAAAAATCAGTAGCTTAAAACCTAAATGTTTCAAAACATGCAAACAAAACAGTTACTTTTTGCTCAATTGAGTAAAACAACACATAGTCAATTGTGGCAAAATCATGGCTAAAAACTATATTAACGACACAGTGACTAAAAGCTAAAAGTAGCAAGACAGCAGCTAAAAGGATTATAAAAAACAAAATGCTGAAGTAAACCTTTGAGAACATGCAACTTTTTAGGAAAATATACGCCCCATACAAGAAAATACTAAATACATAGTTATTTTTAAGCAAAGTATTTTTTTTCAAGTATAAAAGCTATAAATACTGGAAGCAGTAGCACACTACAACAAAATGAGCCAAACGTTTTGATACTGTAATTGTTTAAATAGCAAAAAGTATGGAGAACAGCATGAAGGCTGAGTTAGCGTTCACACAGTAAATACAGCTCACATGGAGCAGCTGCAGGTAAAGCTTACACATTAATTCTCACATTTTACGGTGACGTTTCAAACCGGCACCTCCTGCTGTGGTAGAAATTCAGCATAATATTTAGCTGTGATCCTTCACTTCTTCTCATCTTCCTCTCCTTTCAGTGATGCTTCTTCAGCGTTGGGAAAGAGATGGAAGGACACGGCGGACACAGTCATCATCGGTGGAGGTTGTGTGGGGGTCAGCCTGGCCTATCACCTGGCCAAAAGTGGGATGAAGGATGTGGTGCTGCTGGAAAAGTCCGAGCTGACAGCTGGCTCCACATGGCACGCTGTAGGTCCTTCTAAAGATACAATTCTTTTTATTTTCATCCTCTCAGAATGAACAGCTGGTTGGTCTGAAGAGAGTATCATTTCTGATTTAAACTTTTATTTAACAGATTTACATCAACATATACTAAAATTATATTGTAATTGCTGATGATTGAAATCTCTATTTATCAAAGTTCAAACCAAGCTAAAAATATTCAAAATATGTTCAGTTTTGTGTCACAATTTTTTTGTAACAATATATATTTGTTGTAAAGATGCTTTTACAACTCAAATGGACAAAATGTTTGTTTCTTGTGACACAAGTATAAATCCAGCTTCATTCTCACTCCAAGAATAATATTGAGGAAAGAAAATGAGTGGTGAAGATCAAAACATTTACAAATGTGTTTTGCCATAATATCCCACATTACTTATCACCTAATTTAGTTGCAAAGACAATAATTATTTGCTGTTTTCTAATTTAATAAAATGGACCATAGTTTAAAACTGTGATAGGAAATATTATTTTGAAATACAACCCCTTTTAATTAAAATTTTTTTAATTATAATAATCAAGGAATATCTTCCAAATATTGTAACTCCATACTTTTTTGCCAGGGGTTATATTTTTTATGGATTAAAAAAGGCACAAAACATTTTGGTCAGGTTTCTAAAGTGGATGTTTTATGACACAATACTGAAGGATAAATTCATTCTGGCTTAGTTTTATCAGCTACTGGGAAAATACAATGTTGAGTATAAATTGACAGATATTTGCCCATCCTGGTTCTGTTTCTGCTAGAACCAACCTAACACAACTCATCACATACAAATCATTTTGCAAGTGTAAAACTTTGAGCTTCACAGTGGAGTTTGCATGTTCACCCTGTGCATGTCAGGGTTTACTCCGGGTGCTCCAGTTCTCCCTATTGTACTAATCCAAAAACATGAGTACTGGATTAATTAGTCATTGTAAAGTGAGCTCAGAAGAAGGTTTGGGCAAAATCGTATTTAAGAGAAATAAAGTGTTCGTTAACTTAACTACGTGTTTAGAATCAGATAGGAAGCACAACAACAACACGTTTGAATGTTACAAAATGTGAGGGTGAGTTCATACAACTACAATCACGCTGGACTGAAAATGACGGTTTATTCAGTCGCTCGCGCATTCAGCCCAGATTTCAGGAAATACAGTTCAATTTAACATCTTTCTTCGAGACCTGACTCCGCCTAGTTTCATTACATCATTGGAGCCAGCCTGCAGGCTGGAGGCAGATCCACATACTAAACTTCCTGGCCTAATGTACAAGAAACGGTTTTATTATGTGTTCTGTGTTTCAAGGCATGTATCTAAACTAAAATCATCATTTTAATCATAAAAAAATAATCACGCAATAGCTTATAAATTTATATCAAAATTCACCTAGAAAAAGCTACAGAATGTGTAGTGTATTTAAAATTAGTAAGTAAACAACACCCCAATAAATTTCTTCAGTATCATTTGCAATAATTTGTCAGAAATACTGTCAGTAATTAATATTTGCCACTTCAGTTAGTACCATGTGATGATATATTTGGTGTACAACACACTAATATCAAGCATAATACGTGAGCCCAATAGTGAAAGGTGGCGTGGAGCAGCTACCACTAACTATAACCATACAAACTTGTTTGATAACCTGAAACATTAACCAGAGTAAGAGGAAAGCAAGAAAATGCAGACCTAGGCTACAACATCAGCTTTTGACTTCAAACGCTTCACTTAAAAATGTAGTCACAACTAATTAGTTATTGAACTGACAGTGTCATACATTAAACCTTATCAGAGGGGAAATAAATTTTAAGAATATTTCAGAGTCAAACAGCCTCATTTTAAGGCTGCGTCACACTGCAAGATTTTAAAACAGTTAGACGATTTTCAAAGACTGAGAGACCCCACACATGAGGATAAAAAATCATGGATATACCAGGTTTGGTCCTACAGTGTGTGGTGTATAGCCACACTGCAAGAGACAACACACCACACACGAAAATATATTTCATTCATGAACATTTAGATGTCAGGTGGGAAATCACTTAACACTTCTTTAAATCTCGCGAGAATTTAGATGTCGGGGGAAAAATCTTGACCTCCAGAGAGACGTGAGTTTAAAGTAAATAAACATTTGCGACTAGGAAGAAACAATATTGATTGTTTGTGGACTATTTTTACCAGAGGAAAAACCATTTATCAGATTTTTTTAATGTCCAGCGGACTTTCTGGTGAGTCCTGACAGTGTTTTATGTCTGCTGTGATTATCCTCCATGTTTACATCACCTCGCTTTCTGATTGGCTGCACGCCTGTTCAACAGGCTGAAACTCGTTTGCACTTGGGTGAACACTACACATGCTGTAATATCAGGCCAAAAAATCCAACATGTTTAAAATTCCCAATTTGAGGTCCGAGCAGTCCCGATGTCCTTCCAAGCCGACTAGATCCCTCTTAACTCACCACCCACAGCAGGAACATCTGCTATGATTTATTTAGAGCCATCATGATAATCTGAACGTCTTGTCGGAAGGGTCAGAATTCGACACAGTTATACTGCTGTGTGACATCTAAATTCTCACGAGATTTAAAGAAGTTTTGTGTGATTTCACATTTGACATCTGAATGTTCATGAATGAAATCTATTTCCGTTTGTGGTGTGTGTCTCTTGCCATGTGACTGTACATCACACACTGTAGGACCAAACCTGGTATATCCATGATTTTTTATCCTCACGCGTGGGGCCTCTCAGTCTTTGAAAATCGGCTGACTGTTTTAAAATCTTGAAATGTGACACAGATTAAATGTGTGTGTGCTTTCTGAAACCAAAAACCCAGGATATGAACATAGTTACCCCAGAACTTACTTAGGATTTTCACCTATTCTGCTTTCTGAAACAGGGCTCTGAAAGCAAGTTTATTGTTCCAGGTAGGTACCAGATACCTAGTAAACTGGTTAAAAATAACTAAATTGTTCTAGGTACCAAGGAATAAAGTACTGTAAGAAATTTGTGATCTATAAATGAGTCTGAATAGTATACCAGTTGATTCTCTTTAAAAAGGCTTTATTCCAAATCAGTTTCAATGAGCTCCAAGACAGTACATAGCAGTCAGGCCTCAGCAGTCAGAAGACTTTGAAGGCCTCATCAAAACAGCAAAACAGTCCTCTTGTGTTATGTTAAAATTTATGTTGAAATAACTAAATAATCAACATGTTCTCCCAGCTCTGAGTATTTTGGTGTATTAGAGCTTTATATTTAAAACGTTTTTGCTACCAACCCAGCAGATAGATCAACACAGTGCTTCTCTTTGTGTATTTTATCACGAGTTGATTGTGAAGTAAAATAAATATTTGCATTTACCTAAGACTGTTAAGTGATTCTGTAGATTTGCAAAAACTCAGGTAAATAAATGTATTCCATTCACTCTGCTGCCCAGAGGAAGAAAATCAATCAATAAACATTTAAGGTTGTGTTGATTTTTTTTTGTTGTTTTTTATTTATTTATTCATTTATTTTTTTTTTGGTCATTTCTCATGATTGTGTTTGAATTCCAGGCAGGTTTAACAACTTATTACCATCCAGGCATCAACCTGAAAAAAGTCCATTTTGACAGCATGAAGCTGTACGAGAATCTGGAGGCTGAAACAGGACAGGTGAGATGCCTCATTTACAGCTTTAAAAATAATTGGTGACATGTAAAAAAAAACAGCTCAGTATGTACTTGATACATATCCATGATGTACACTAGTACATATTTAGTATGTATTCTGCACATATTGTGTATAGCTCTGTACATATCTGTTATGTATCTTTTATATATCCGATATATACCTCATGCATACTGCATATGGGGCGGCTGTGGCAGAGTGGTTAGGGAAGTCATTCTGGAACCGGAAGGGCGCTTGTTCAAACCCCCTGTTCCAGTTGTCTCAGCTGTTGTGGCCTTGGGCAAGACACTTTACCTCTGATGTGTGTCCCATCAGTGTATGAATGTGATTGGCACTGATTAGTCTCCATAGTTGATTGTACATGTTAGCTTTATAGAGACATAGTAGAGTGCTGTGTGAATGGGTAAATGTGGACACAGATTGTAGTGTAAAGCGCTTTGAGTATCCTGGTTGGATAAAAAGGTGCTATACACCTACAGTACAGTCCATTTACCATTTTACCATATGTACTCAGTAATTAACTGATACATACAGAGTACCTTGGTAAATGCTGGTTATGTACCTAGTACCTGTAAGTATCAGGTCATAACTGTGGTGTAACTGCAGTGTGTCTGTGTTTAGGCGGTGGGCCTCCACCAGCCCGGGAGCGTTCGCATTGCTTCAACACCAGCCCGGGTGGATGAGATGAAGTACCAGATGACTCGAACACACTGGCATGTTACAGAGCAGTACATCATCGGACCGGAGAAGGTTCAGGAACTTTTCCCCCTGCTTAACGTAGACAAGGTTTGTATAGAACCATATAATAGGTCAAATAGCCTCAGTTAATAACAGTAATAATTCTTGGAAGAAATTCATATCACAAACTGAAATTGTACTACAATGAAGTTGTAGATGTTTTGATTAAACCTTGAAAATTACATTTTGCACAGTTTCTATTCTAAAATCTTACAGTGTATGACTCAGCTACTACCACAAAATATTTTAGTTCAATGTCTGTAAAACTGACTGAATTAGAGCCATTTTAATTGGCTAATGCTGGTTATCTGGAGCAGCCATGTTAGACTGAATTGTCTTCAGAAGATAATAGTTGTAAATTTATATTCGTGCATATCATGCATTAATTATTGACCAGTGTTGACCCTTTTTATGTGTTTAGTCTTTACATTGAATCCTTTCACAAACTAACTTGTTGGTAAAAATATTAAATTTTTTACACATAAAACCTCTTAATGGTTCTGTTGTAAAAAACAAGGTTCCAGTTGTTAACTTCAGTAACTTACATATTAAAAGCTTACATTGATTATAAAATCAGAAAGAATGAAGTTAAAGCCATTGATCAAACCTTAGAAATAATGTGCGATCTAATGTGTTATCAAAAGATCTTGTATCTATTTGATTAGAATGTGTTGGAAATAACTTTCATCTACTACCATAGCAAACTTTTACCTCAATATCTATACATTTGACAATTTTGTATTTTCAAATATCAGTTAGCATTGAAAGCCACCTTTGCATTTGATTAACCCCAAAGGCTAATCAGCTGTAGATGTACATGTATTTATTACTTTCTGAATCTTTCATTAAAATTTGTCTACTGGTTCATACATTTTTTTGCTAACAGACTAACAGAATTGGTTGTGGTGTTGTGGTTACAGCTCCATGGTGAGAGGGTCACAGGATTGCCTCTCAGCCTGAGGCCTTTTTATGTGGAGTTTACATTTTCTCCCCATGTGTGGTGATCTGTGTATTTTTTGCTTTATTTTGTAGTTGTTTCCCTGTTCCTCTGTTTTCTCTTTCCTGTTGTTTGGCTTCCAGCCCCGCCCCTGCTCACCTGTTTCCCCTCATGTCTTCCCAAGGTGTTTCTTGTTAGTCTTCATTAGTTCAGCTTTAAATTCTGTGTGGAATCATTGTTAATGTCTCGTTCTCGTGAGTGGCTGTATCCTGTTCTGAATCCTGTTCCTAGAGCCTGTACCTTTTGAAGCTGCCCCGACAGCGTTTTTGTTTTAACTTAATAAATCTTCGTTTTGAACTTTGGATTTTGCCTGCGCCCTGGGTCTGTCCTTTGAGTAAAACGTGACACCATGCAAGTGTGGGTTTTATCAGGGTGATCTAATGAAAGACCGCAAACTCAATAACTGATAAAAAATGATGAATCAACCTCTTAACGTATATATCCATCTTCCTGGTCACACCCCCAGAGGTGGTACCTTTTACGTCAGATGTTAAATCATAACTAACTTTGTTATTGCAGACAGAAAGTCTCTTATTGATAAGACACACTGACTTCCATTCTCTGTTTAAACCATATGGCTACAATGATCAGAAAGTGTGAAATACAAAACTGGATCTAACATTCAGTTAATCAGTCACAAAGTTTCCTTCATCTGAGTTTTGTTTATTGCAATAGGCAAGCCATAAAAAGCTAACACAGAATCAGTTCTCTGTCAGAGATCTTGTACTAACTCCTGCTCCCTGTCCTCCTGAGGCAGTTGGAAGACCTCTTATAAATACTGTTTAACAAACACCGTTATGTCATCTTAATAAAGCAAGATTTCATCTTAAGGACCTCGTTGGGTCATGGGAAAACACAGAGAAAAATACGAGTGACTGCTGTTAGCAAATCTTCTGGTTATATTCATTTTATCTACCGATGAACAAGGTGCCATGAAAACTGGGTTATTAAAATATGTCATGAATTACTGGCTTAAACAAAAAGTATTTTTTCATTCTACCCTACCCCTCACACAGTGACTGCTGGATAGGGGCATCAGTGACCCCCAGGACCCTGAAAGACAGAAGCAGGTATAGATAACTTATGGATGGAAGTTCAATTAAATTCAATTCGGTTTATTTATATAGCGCCAAGTCACAACATACGTTGTCTCAGGGCACTGTACATGAAAAAAGAACATCTAAAGAAGA
>JARVJO010030632.1:0-11884 GCA_031762555.1 Cynodonichthys magdalenae | reverse complement strand
TATACGGTCCAAAAAACGTACGGAAGAAAAAAATGATCTCAATATTGTGAATGCTGGAAGAGGTTTTAGCCTTTATACCAATTTATTCTAATACTTCCATCACCGGGATCATTTTCATGTTGGTTAAAATACTTGTGGCATATTTTGAACAAGTTGTTGCCTGAGAGCAGTAAAATAAGTCAGGTACTGTGCTGTAATGCTGCAGACATTATATGACTCGTTGGTAGAGTTTGTTGGGTTCAGTCCACAGCTTAGCAGACAGTGATGGAGTTTGAGATGTAAAATAAATAAATCCTCTTTTATTCATAGGTTATCAGAAGATTTAAAACAAAATAAGTTTGTAAAATAACTTTTACATCCTGTAAACTATATAATATTAAATAATAATGCAGTGCATTGTAACTTGTATTTAGCTATTTATTTAACCTGTCATATATTTTGTTTCTAAACTTTGTCAGTAAAAACACTGACTTGTTCCTTGAGTCTTAAGTCTTTCCAGGAAATTGTGAAATTGTGTCTGTTGACCAGACCTGAAAAAATAATAAACTTGATCTGAGACTGGCTGATTAAAAACTCAAAATTAATTTTGATTCTGTTTGTTTATATTAAAGGTTAAAGGCAGCCTGTGGGCAGTTAGAATGTAACACAAAGGACACTTGAGTGTTTTCTCATTTTATACTCATAACTTGACTTTGTGACTTTATTTAAACTCTTTAAAAATGGGTGTAAATTGATCAAAATAACTCAACTTTTTCCCTCTTCCTCCAAACAGACCAAATAGATGAAAACCTAAAGTTGACACTACAAGAAGATCTGACATCTATGGCACCTGGGCTCATCATACAGGTAAAGTAAGGCCTTTATAACACTTTAATATGTACAGAGCTGACAAAATTAATCCAAATAATCTAAAATGTATATATTTTTTTTAATAGTGACCACTCTTATATAAAAGTTGTAATGCTTTTTTGTGTGTAATGTTCTTACTTTTGATTGAGATAAAGTTATTGCGTCAGTTCTAAGGGTTGATGTATCGGGTCATGTTTAAATATTATATATTTTTTTTCAGATCCTGAAACTGTGTAAATATAACCTCAGATTAACAACACACATCACACCATGTCATCATTTTTTAAATATAAACTAGACCAAAAAGCAGAAGCATTGTGTGGAAAAACTTTATAATTCAATAACTTGAGTCAGTATCATGACAACCAAACTTGTCAGGTAACCAAATAAAAGTTAGTTTTTATACACTCATCCCAAAATGTTCTGATGATGTACATCTGTCTGTCTGTGGACTGTTTCTTGTCTAAGTTGAAAATTAATGTTTTAAATTTAAAAAAGCAAACTCCACATCTCATGGGTCAAAGATGATCTCTATTGATTTTAGGGTCGCAGGTGACCTCTTTGACTCAAAGACAGTCCACGGTGAAACTCCCCAAATGTTTAGGATAGAAAATGTCAGACTTTGACTCCACATTGAATGTTGTTATGACTGGTTTGCCTCATTGTGTGTTTTCTTCTGCTTGAAGTTAGGACAGTTTTGTATTCCTCTTGGGTATAGTCAGAAACACACACCAGGACACAACTGAAGCTGTAAAGTTTTCAAAAAGAATGAGAACTAATAAAACCCAGTCTGTGGTCTTTCCTAACATGTCCTCTACACGTTCCCAGAGTTTGTTACCCTCTTGGGGCATTTATGAAACACTTTTTTTTTAAGTAGAAAAGTTAATAAAAGACAAGATTCTGAGGCTAAACAACAGGGCGGATGTTTTCCCATGTTGAATTCTCGATCCACTTTTTTTGTTTTTGTGTTTCTCATATCTCTCCTGAATCAATAGAAATACTTTGTTGGTTTCTGAGAAGTTAATAGTGTTGGTGTTCAGATGGTTTTTAGCTGTAAAAACAGTTTTTGAGCATCCATTTCTGTTCTTCCCAACAATTTCCCCATTAGTGAAAATGATTAGTTTTTCTTTTAGTCTTTGTATTTATGTGGAGTTCATTATTCAGTATATTATTCATCCTTGGTTTTTTTCCCTCTGTGGTCCACAGGCTGTTCGTGTCACTAAACCCAATATACCAGAGAGCATTCGGAGGAACTATGAGCTTATGTGAGTTGACTTACTTCACCTTATTAACAAGAAATCTTTGCTATATTTATGTTCTTCTTGTGAATAAATTCTCATGATGTTCATCCAACTCTTGCTGTTGTGTACTTTGGCAGTGGAGGGGAGTCATCAGTTTAGTCATGTCTAGACTGACTCCTCAAATTAGACATGTACACTATACATCAATTTGAATGGGTAATGATTCAGTTATATCGAGGCAAAATGAAAATATTGATCTATATCGTCATCATTTTCTCGATGTGAATCGATACCAGATGCCCATCTAACGGTCATTGTGTTAGATGGGCATATGATATCGCATTATATCGATCGCAGACTTGTGAATTGAATTGAATCGAAATTGTATCGTGACAAACTATGTGATATCAAGAAGTATTTAATCGTCATCAAGTGCACACAAACAGTGTCATGTAATGGACAATGTGGGCATTTTACTGAACTCTACTTGGTATTTGTCAAAATAAGTGTTAACTCTTAGTTGTATAAAAGACACATCTTTACTTTAGCCGAAGAAAAACAAGATGTTTTTGTCTTTTGCATTCACTTTTAATAACCAGCTTGCCTGCCGTAAGCAGCAGTTTTACTTATATTATCCTCATATTTTTGCCATGCTATATGGGTAAAAAATGTTTTTTAATTGGTTTAGTCAGCTACTATCCATAACTGCTTTCAGCATTAAAAATGTTGTCGGCTCCAGTAATGACATCAATTGGCCTATTTTTCTACCAGCAACCAGAGTAAAGAAAAAAAGACTTTTCCTCTGCAGTTTCTCCTCTCATTTACCATCTGCTTGTGCTGACATCATCTGGTACGCACAGATGTTCTTGTGTCTAAAGCAGTTTGATGTTTGCACATGCCCAAAAAACACAGATCGGCTGATAGTTTGTGGAGGACCGATCAGAGGAGCCTTAAACCTGGAAATACATCCCAGCAGAATAAAAACAGAACATAAACCTGCAGATGTGCAGCTGACTGTTCACTAAACTGATGAAAGAATAAAGTTACATTAAAACCAAGCATACCATTGGTTTTCTTGTGAAAGTCTCAATCCGTTTGATGTGTCACATGACCCTCTTCCCATTGAAAAAACTAAAGTTGGATCCAAAATGGCTGACATCAAAATGGCCACTCATCTTGAAAATTTTCCCCCCTCCCAAATACTAATGTGCCACAAACAGGAAGTTAATATCACCAACCCTTCCCATTTTATTTAGGTGTATTCATATAAATGGCCCACCCTGTAAAAGTTTGATTTATTATTATAATTATTTTGTTCTCACACTTCACATTATACAACGACATGGTGAAAGCAGTGATAAAACCATAGTTTAACCTTTTTGGATTTTGGGAAAGGCAGAACTTGCAAACACTTCCTCCAGAGAGGTGAAGAAGACAAAGTTAAGCAGATATCCACGGTTACACAAGCACTTATGAACAGCACTATGATAATAAATGAATAAATAAAAAAGTTAGAATGGTAAAACCACAACAGCTGAAGCTGCTGCAGACATTCTGCCCTTAATCACACCCACAGAGTGAGGGACACACTGAGATGTAGACACACAACAACTGAGCAGAACAGAATAGAGTTGTGCTCATGGAGAAGGGGCTTTAGTGTGTGTGGTGATGGGGAGGGTTATTTGCATGTCATTAAGTGTAACAACTATATGATGAAAACGTGACACAGCACCGGGTGGAGAAACTTTTGTTAGCAGCTCAGCAGAAAGATTTTTCTTGTAGTTGGTCATTAGGTTTGCTCACATCTCAGGAAGGATTTTGGACCACTCCTGTTTATAGAAATTCTCTAGAACTTTTATAAAATAAGACTTCCTGACCAAAAAAAAAAGTCGCCACCAAATAAAATAGTCACACACTCTAATATTTTGTTGGACCGTTAAGCTCTGGACTCTGTGGAGCCAGTCCATGTGTGAAAATGATGTCTCGCTCCATGAAGCACTCTTTCACAGTTCCATCCTGATGAATCCTGGTATTGTCATTTTGGAATATGTCCGTGCCATCAGGGAAGAAACCATTTATTGATGGAATAATCTGGTCATTCAGTATATTCAGGAAGTCAGCTGTCGTCATTCTTTGAGCACAAACTGTTGCTGAACCGGGACCTGACCACCTGCAGTAACTCCAGATCATAGCTCCGCTCCCACAGGCTTGTACTGTAGGCACTAGGCATGATGGGTGCATCACTTCACCTGCCTCTCTTCTTACCCTGATGCACCCATCACTTTTGAACAGGGTCAGTCTGGACTCATCAGACTTCATGACCTTCCATTAATCCATGGTTCAATCTTTATGCTCCCTAACAAATTAAAGCCTTTTTTTCCTGTTAGCCAATGATTTGACCCTTCTCAAATAGACTGACATCTTTTCCATGGGATCTGTTTTTCCACATGGTTATTTAAGAAATGAGAAGCAACTCATTGCTCCAGTTGGGGATAAATTACTTGTTGCCAGCTGAAAGATCATCGCCCATGCAGTAATTATCCAATAGGAGGCTCGTACCTATTTGCTTAGTTAAATCCAGGTCCAGTGTATATATATAAGGTAAAAATAGCAAAAATACATCACAAGTTGATCAACATTCGAATACTGTTTTCAGCACAAGTTTAAGGAAGTCATCATTAAATAACTGCTACTGTATATTCTCACATACTAAGCTCTCTAAAATCTTACTTTAATTGGCCTTTTCTCCTATTTTTTCTGCACTTATCTAATACATCAGCGTCTGTATTATATTCTAGTTTTGAAAGCATCAACCACTCAAGCCAAAATTTAGGGAAATTAGTGATTTTTTTCTTTTTGGTAACTTGTTTGGTTTGAACTCTGTCCTGAGCCTGCGAGGATATTGCTGAACCTGATCCAGATAGTTGGGCGGCTCAATGAGTTTTGTGGAGTTTGGGACTTGGACTCTTTCATCTGAGCAGACGTTTGAATTTACTCATGATAAAAGCCAAGATGTGGGGTGCAGCGGGATATTTTAGTCCATGTTTCCATGACAACTCAAAGTTTACAGGCTGGATACCTCCCACTGCGCTGACTCAAACAATCACACTTTGTTCAAACCTCCGGAGTTTCTTCAAAAAATGCTTGCTCAGTTCTTTACTGAAACAGTAGCCTGAATTGAAATCTCAAAAACGATGTGAAAACCCCAAGTATGTAGGCGTAAATAAGTCAGTCTTTGATGTTAAACTGTGTGTTTTCCAGGGAGAGTGAGAAGACGAAGCTGCTGATCTCCCAACAGACACAGAAGGTCGTAGAGAAGGAGGCGGAGACAGAGAGGATTAAAGCTGTGATTGGTGAGAAAACAATAAGAGTCTTTGATCAATAGAGCAGTTTTACCCAACACAGGCTGAATATAAATGGTGTTTCCTTGTTTTGTAGAGGCAGAAAAAGTTGCACAAGTTGCAGAAATTAAATTTGGGCAGAAAGTCATGGAGAAAGAAACTGAAAAGAAGATCTCTGAAATAGAAGGTTTGTATCCAGGAGCTTTAAGGATCCATAATAAATATTTTAAACCCACATGCAGCAGAAAGCACATCGTCCTTCTGTCATTCTGCTTCCTTTTTCTCCAAGTTCTATTTCTCATCTACCAAAAAAACCCACCTTCCAATATAAAGATTCATGTAAGAAAAGGATTATAATCAGAGTCCAAACTGGTGTTTTATCGATTGACAGATTTTTGAGCTGCTAGAATAACTGCAGTTTAGTTTTCACTTTTTGTTCAGAGTTGCTGTTCACAGTTACCTAAGGTCCTATATTATCTCTGGATATTACCAGATAATTAGCTACACAACACAGAAATGTAAAATAACTAATAGCTCAATTTTTTAGCACGATTGAATCTGAATTAGGATCAAAACATAATGTCAGTCCTACAGGAACAAAAGTCATTTATTTTGATGTACAACTAGTTAATGAACATTTACTGACAAAAGCATGCTAATTACCTAGCATGTCTTATTTGGTCCACATATAGATCATTGATGGGTGTGCAAGTCATAGGTTGCAGCATTACAAGTGTTATCAGGCAGGTACTGGTGCGTCTGACAGTCAGTCTAAACAGTGAGTGAAAGACAGACGACACAGATGTGTGTTTACATCTACATGTGACAAAATAAACTTTACAGTTGACATGGAGTGAGGTTTAAGTTTTGAGGCATTTTATTTTTTGTCTGAGGTTAAATGTGGTTCAGTTTCATCATTCAGGTTTAAACCTTAAAAGCTCAAAATTCTAAAAATAAAATAAAAGCGAACATCGGGTTCAGATGCTCCTTACATCCAGAAAACAGAATGAAGCTGAATATCTGTGTATTTAGGTCAGATTTGGTACTTTGTGGCTTAAAACTGTCGACTGAAAAGGTTTGTGTGTCTGTTTGCGTGTTCGTAAATTAGAGCTTCAGAGCTTGTGACCTTTTAATAAATGGGTTTTATGAGTAAAAACTGATTTGTTTAAGAACTGATTTTGCTGTTTGATTTTCTGGAGTCTGAGAACAAGTTATTTGTAGCTCACACATAAAGCAGCTGCGACTCTCAACATCGTTTGTAATTGACAGATGACGCTTTCCTGGCCCGGCAGAAAGCCAAGGCAGATGCAGAGTTCTACACAGCACTGAGAGTCGCCGAGGCTAATAAGGTAAACAAATACAAACACTCATTCTGTGTCAGAGTTTACTTTTTCATAATATAAGTTATGTTTTTTGTTTTTTCTTCAGCTGAAATTAACTCCTGAGTACCTACAGCTGATGAAGTACAAGGCCATCGCAGCCAACAGTAAAATTTACTTTGGGAACGATATACCTCAGATGTTTGTGGACTCTGGTTCTGCGGGCAGCTCTATCAAAGCCTCTGCAGCCTTGGACATTGTTGGTGAGCAGATGCTGGATCTGGACTAACAAGGAGAGGACCACCTGGAGGCGGGGGACTATGGTGGAAGTCAGGAGGCTGATTGGTTTGGACGACAGCTGCTCCTAGTTATCCACTCGAGCTCTGCTGTCTGTGGTCTGTATTTCTCAAACACGTCAGAATCACTGCTAGAAACCACATGAGAAGTTTAAAAAAAGTAAAACATTCTCCTAAAATTAGTAAAACCACTGTAGAGCATTTATATGTTCAGACAGAGAGAAAGAAAAAGATTCAACAGTGTTTCTGTGGATTTGTGGAGAAGAAATGTGAAATTGTTATCAAGCAACTGAAGTCTTTTTTAATTAAAAAGGGATTTTGAGGTTTCCTTCTCATTTCCTGTAATGAGATTATGTCACTTAAAGTTTGTGCTCATCTTTGCTGTAACGCCACCGCTGGAACTTGCACAACTTAAGGCCAGCATCAGTTCACGGGACGCATTCAGGAAGCGGTCAGTTTAAAAGATGTTTTGAAAAAATGTAGATCGGAACACTTTAATCCAAAAATATATTCATTTGCACTCGTGAAAGGAAATATAGGGCAGAAGCTGTGGCTTGTAAACATAAAATCTAAAGTTATTTTTCTTTAAGGGAATGAGTTGTCTCTGCGGGGATGTTAGCTCAGTTTTTTCTGACCTGCTTCTTAAATACAGATCTGACCACAGCAGCACACAAACCTGATGAATGTACTGTAGTAGCTGCTCAGTTTTATTTAATATCACTGCTTTTGTACAGTTGGCTGTTTTTTTAGCACAAAGAAACTACTGAAACTTTGCTGAATCTGTTCAGCAACAGCAGCTCTATATATTTTTTTGTGTACTTATTTGTGTAGCAGTTTTTTCACACTGTATATTCCTCATAAAGTTTTTTTAAAACAGCACTCACTGTGACGAGAGCAAATTTAAAACAAATGGGAGCATTTTACTGTGGATTTCTAACCAAATGGCTGACATGTGTTGTTCTGTAAACAATTCTCTGCTTTTTAATGCAAAGCGTTTCTAAGAAACTGCTCGACAGATCTCTGAACGAGGACGAAGATTAAAAAACTGTGGAAACTGACTGAAGTGTGTAAACGTCTTGTGTTTGCTTGTGTTAATTGATATTTTGACAGATGAGGACCAAAATCAAAATGTTGGTGAGCTTTTTTGTTTTGTGTGTTTGTGGTGTTGAATCAAAGGCTGTGGGTTTTTGACCAAATGATGGATTTTCCAAAGAATCATCCAACATCCAAAAGCTGACTGAGTGTTAACAAGCAGCACTCTAAAGCTACAAGAACTTGTATTTATTCAGATCAACTGAGATGGGCACTGACTTAACATTTTTGCACTGATTTCTATGGTGAATGTACAATCAATATATTGTCTTCTGACAATTGAGTACTGTCATTTAGTTTTTGACAAATTTGTAGTTTGAGGTGAAAACTGTAAGGTTGTGTTTGAAACACAATAAAACCGACAAACTGAAAACGGGTACAAGTGTGTATTCTTTTGAAAGTTAAAGTATTTAAACAGGGTTTTTGCAGGGTCTTAAAAAGTCTAAATAAAATACAATTTTAACCTAAAGCCTAAAAATTTTTTTTTAAATGCCCAGATTTTTGTCCAAGGTTTTAAATTTAATTTTATCAAGTCTTATTTTTGTTTTTACTTTCGATCATTCCTGAGAAGCGTTGGCTGCATAAACAGACTAAAGTGTCGTAATCAGAGGTTGATGTGATCTTCACGAGGTGCTACCGGTGTTGGTACCCGGTTAAGCTACAGATCCCGTGATAACGGCAGGCAAGACATGGCATCAGATACGGCTATGTTTGCAACCTGTTTGCAGCTGTAACCCCCACCCCGCTCAAAAAACAACGTAGTTCAGTCTTGTCCACTGCTTGTGGTTTAAACATGGGAAAGAGTGTTTTCAATGAGACTTGGCTGGATATAAGTGATTTTTGCACTCTGTTGGAAGCGGACCACAGCAGTCGATATGAAGGTTGCTGTAAGCTCTGCAAGAAGAACATCCAGTTAGAGACCTTGGGTGTGAAAGCACTCAAATCTCACTCGAAGGGCCTTCAGAAGACCATCACCCAGTTTTGTTTGCCACCCCTACCAACATTGCGTTCCTTCCACGTTGCCTAACAATTTTCGGTTACATTCAGATCCAACCAAACATTAAAAGCTGAGGTGTTTGGATTCTGCATTTAGTCACCAAACATCTGTCTTATAACAGTTTTAGTGATATTAGTAAAGCAAATGAAAAGGAATCCCAGAGCCAGAAAAGAAAGCTGGCAGAGTAGTCTCTGGAGGACCTTAAGAAAAGAAAGACAAACTTGCAAGAGCTTGCCAGTCTTGCCAGAGATGCAGATACACTAGCAGAAGTAGCTGAGGGAAAGGCTTTCTCCAAGATGGTTCAGCTCCTCTCTAAGTCAAATACAACATGCAAAGAAAAACTTGCCCAACTCAAAACTCTTGAAATTGAGATTGGTGCTCAAGCCAATGTAGAGTTTAGTTGTACGCAGACAAATAGTGTTGTTTGGAAAATTACTTGGGTTAAGAAACCTGTTTTGTCTGTTTTTAATACTGAAATAATGTAGTGTTCTTGTATTAAAATTAAATATTATTTAAAAGCTAAATTGATAGCAATAAAATGTTTCAATGTTAAAATTTCTGGGACCATTATGTATCTGGTTGGTCTTAAATTTCATTCCAAAAGGTCTTAAAAGGTCTTAATTTTAACTCACTGGAACCTGCAAGAACCCTGATTAAACATTCATACCTTGTTTTTGCTTCAACATGTTTGATACAAACTGTCTGCAACCTTTTCCCATAGCTTCATGATTGTGATAATTATGATAAATTATAAAGGAAAAAGTTTCTGCAGGTCACACTTTTAACAAAGCATCCCTTTATTTCTGAGGAACTGGTAGAACCAGTAAGAAGGGAACGTATTAGTTTATGTGAGTTCACATTTCCTGAGAACAGAAGTCAGATAAGTGTGAATGTGATGAGTCAATAGATGCCTGGGAGTCAAACTGCTGATTATTTTCACAAGATGGAAATACTTTGTAACTAATTTACTCAGTGTTTACTAAGGGGGTCATGGGAGTTTTACATGTTTGCATGTGCTTATGGACCTAGAGAAGGCTTATGTTCCTCGAGCCCTGAGGGACTATGGGATGCCTCGGTTGCTTTTTAAGGGCCATCCATGTTCTGTCTAGTCAGAATGTAAATGCTGATATCTTACCATTCAGGATAGTCAACACGGTGTTAAAGTCAAAACTTATAGTCCGATAGATATCTAGAATGTAATTAATTACAGATACTCAGATGAAGCTGATTTTATGTTAAAATGGCCTGCTATAGCTTAGACTCCACGAAGGCTGTTCCTTGTCTAAGATCCTGTTTTTTATGTCCAAAGACAAGATCTCAAGGCACAGTCGGAGAGAGGAGGGTGTCTGATTGTGAAAGCCTCAGGGTCTCTTCTCTTTATGTGGATGTTCTGTTGGTGTCTTCAGGCCATGACCTTCAATGTACATTGGGGTGGAGGACAGTTCCTCTAAGTCCAAAGGAACAAGTCATGCATCACAGCAGGTGCTCAGGCCACAAGAGCTTACAAAACACATGATGCATGGTAGAATGGCTTCAGTCAGTCAAGGTGAACAAAGACTCTAGAGGCAAATCTCTTTATTTACTGTTCTGTATGTTCTAACCCTCACCTGGTCACAGTGTTTGGATCTTGACCCAAAGAACAAGATACAAGCGACCAAAATTAACTTCCTTTCATAGGGTGGCTGGACTCAGCCTTAAAGATAAGGTGAGGAGCTCCGTCATCCGGGGAGGAGGTCAGAGTAGAGCCGCTGCTCCTTCATAAAAAAAGAAAGAGGTTTCCACAGAACGTCCAACTAGGAAGAGAAGAGGTCCCAAGGAACACCCAAAACTCGCTGGATGGATTGTGTGTTCTTTCTGGCCTGCAACACCTTGGGGTCTCTCGTGAGGAGCTGGAGAGTGTTGGTGGGGGGATTTCTCTCCTGAACATGTTGTCTTGGTGACTCAACAACAGATAAGCAGCAGAAGATGGAGAGCATCAGTGGTGGTTGGAAGTTGGAACCCAGGAATGCGGGCAGAACTTGGTAAATTCAGATAAAATATTTATTTACTAAGAAAAATAAAGTGATTTTACCTGCAAAAGCACAAAAAAAGAGAGGAGATGGATGGATTGGAACAGTGTATCTTAATACTCTGCTGAGGGAGTCACAGGCAGTGCACCAACTATTTTAAATGGCGTGGTCATGTGGCTTTCTTAAAATACTTTTATTTGCTTGTGTACTTTTGTTAACAAAAAAAAAGATTATTGCATATATCCAAAACTAAGTATAAAAAGACCAACAATCACACACACAAAAAACATGTTTTAACTCCTAATTACTATAAAACATTTGCTTATATGTTTGTGAGGTTCCACTAATCCCAAATTTATAGGGTAGGGGTGCCCAAACTTTTTCCCAAAGTTCCCAAGGGCTGCAGGCCAAATGCAACAATATAATACATGTTTGACATGCTTGGGCAGCAAAGGCTCATGGGACATTTCAAAAGTTGATAAAATCTGAGTATTTGTGGTTTTATG
This sequence comes from Cynodonichthys magdalenae, assembly GCA_031762555.1. Lineage (NCBI taxonomy): Eukaryota > Metazoa > Chordata > Actinopteri > Cyprinodontiformes > Rivulidae > Cynodonichthys > Cynodonichthys magdalenae. Next base: position 234 of record JARVJO010030632.1, on the reverse strand, counting down.
AACTGTTTAAATCTACGTGTGCTGAAATATAATGACAGGAGATTACAACCAAGTAACCAGGGCAACTATTGGTGGGCCAAATTAAATAGCTTGTTTGACTCATTATGAATTATTGTTACTTGAGTAAAATTTCTGGAAACTTTACCCACTGTGAGTAACTTGAATGAAGAACAAGTTTGTTTTCACCAAAACTTCACCAGAATAAAAAAGTTGGTCTCAACCTTTTGTTGGGGC